>CAHIKZ030000711.1:482500-500000 GCA_903632075.3 Acanthosepion pharaonis | reverse complement strand
AAATCTTGTCGGCATTAAATAACCCACCGAGGTTGATATGCTGCAAAACAAAACAAACCAATATATATATATATATATATATATATATATATATATATATATATATATATATATTTATTGGATAGATATGAGTTTGTGACCCTGGGTTTCACGCTTTTTTAGCGATCGTCAGAGCCAATAAAACTCATTGTGTATGCAAAAGAGAGACTAATTTTTAAAAAATGCAAAGAGACTAAATTAAAAAAAAAAAATATGCGAAGATCAAAAGAACTTCCTGAAGCTTTACAAAATCGCAGAGTTGAAGCCTATAATGAAAAAAAAAACTATCAAAACGATTTTGGTGTGCATGTCTCCACCCTGCAAGAAATTATTTATTATTAGGAGATTTTTCGTATGGCGTTTGGTATGGTGGAATCGCAATGAAGAAATGGCCACCCGCGATAAATAACTGCAAGAACAAGTTGACATCTCGTACCAGAAGCCCTGGTGAATCTCACTGTGAATTCTGTGGTCTCTCCAAAACTCTCTGGCCAATGTCGGAATCAATGTACTTAAGTCTACAGTGCAACGAAATCTGAACCATGACAGAATACCTAGAAAAAAAGTCACTGCTTATGAAAAAGCACAAATAATCTCGGCTCATCGATATCAAAGCTCATATTAATAAGATAGAAACGTTCTGGTTCATTAGTGCCAGAAATTTCTTAAAATTATAGAAAAAGAATGACTGACGTCGTGACGTCGGAAGGAGGAGTCACCAAATATTAAATAAAAAAAGGGGTTCACTAAAAAAAAAGGCATGCAGTAAGGACATCATCAGAAGAGGTTTGGATGCAACTGGGTTCCTTTTCCAAATCGAAACCGTGGGCCTCGACCGTGGTGTTGGCAAGCGGCCGGATGGCATTACCATTTTCTCTTTTAAAGTGGGAAAGTTGTTGATTTGGGATGCGACCTGTGCGGACACATTTTTGACCGGTAATTTGATCAGGTTCGCCGTTGAGCCGAGGTCTGCTGCACGGGAGGCGGAGATAAAAAAAATAGTTGAATATTGTTCTCTTGCAGATAAATTATTTTTACTCCAGTGGCAGTGGAGACTTCTTACACACACACACACACACATATATATATATATATAATTATTTTTTTTAAATAATGCTTTCTCCATCGTTGCGGCTGGCAGAGGATAGCAAAGAAAAAAAAAAAAAAAAAAAAAAGAGAAAAAAGCATTTTGTTTTTGTTTATATCAAATAATTGTCAGATTTTAATGAAACTTTCAGGACTTATTCACAAATGAATGAAATTATTTTTGAAAATTTCCTTTTTAGAAAATCATGGTAAAAAGTATTTTTTTAATGGGTTTATTTATCTTTTCTCCTCACTTTCTCTGTGTATTTTTTCCCCAGTATGTTCTTATCTATCTATCTATCTATCCCCAAATCTGTACTATATTTCATTAGATATTATTATTATTGATTAAAAAGAATATATTTTAGTTTTTATTTCAGATTCATCCTTTTGACTTCTTCAATCATTCTTGGAGCGTAATATTGGAGAGCATGTATAGATTTCCAAAGATGGGCGTCGTTCTTTCGGAACAAGACAACCGGAATTATGGTCTCTTCCTTTGCCATGATTCTCACCCCCTCTTCTTTTCTAGTCTTTCCATCAGAATTGCCGTCCTTCGGTGACATCAGACGTCATCAGTTAATCCCATAACAACACAGTTCTTTTTTTTTTAATGGGGTGCTATTGCTAGGAGTGACGGCTAGTGGGGGAGAGGGCGGTTGGAAGAAGAGAACGTTCTTTCCTTCCTTTCAGACGCACGTCCCCACCGCCGTTCTGTTGCTTTTCTACATTTGCCGCCCATAAAATGGAAGACATTTTGTTCTGCAGCCGTTGACAATTACCCCATGAACTTATTTTTTCTCGCTACCCTCACAGTGACATACGATAACTACTTTTTAGCATATTCTCTCTCTCTCTCTCTCTCTCACACACACACACACACACATATATATATACATATATATATAAATCTAGGTATATATATATATATATATATATATAAATCTAGGTATATATATATATATATATATAAATCTAGAGTATATATATATATATATATATAAATCTAAATCATATATATATATATATATATATATAAATCTAAATATATATATATATATATATAAATCTATATATATATATATATATATATATATATATATATATCTAGGTATATATATATATATATATATATATATATATATATATATATATATATATATATGAGTGAAAAGAATATGTGAAATAGAAAAATATTATTAAGGAAAGAGGACAATAAAAGAACAGGAATTAAGAAAACAGAAGACAACCATTTATGTTTCATTTAAATTTTGGAAGATCAAAGTTGACTGCAAAGCAAGAAGTCAGAAGAGAATTCCACAAGAAAGAAGTACGATAGAAGAAACTGCTAGCATAAAACTTACGGTCTCATCTCGCCATTTCAACTGTAAAATGATGAGACCTAGCCGCCAATCTAGTACTGCGATGAAATTCATGAATTCATAGTGCGATAGGTGAAAGTTCATTAGAACAATGGAAGTATTTATAGTAAAGACATAGGGAAGCCACCTTACGGCGATGGGAAAGCGACTGAAGCCAAGATGCCAGGTCAGGACCAATAGCATTGCAGATTCTTCTTTGGATTTTATCAAGAATCGCTGTATATATATAGCAGCTATATTTATCTGCCCCCCCCCCCCACGTGGGGTAGCATGTGGCACAAGGCCGAGTTTAATGTGGGTCATCCGAGCCCGTAGGCCCGGCCAAAAATATAGCCTTCGACCAGCCTAGGCGTGTTTGAGAGCTGTCACAACCTCCCCGAACGAAACCTTGTCCTTCGGCAAAGCTTCGTCCGGGTTCCTCCCTGCTAATGCAGAGAGTTAGACAGACGGCGGTTGCTGTAAGTTTGATACAGCTATATATATATAGCAGCAGCAGCACCAGACCATATGTAGCAACAATATTCGACGCATCGATGTGTAAATGTGTAAGAAAGATTCTGGCAAGAAAAATTGTCGAGCACGACGACACAGTGAACCAACTTTCCTATCAGCAAACCTAGCAATTGATTCAATATAATATTACCACTTCATTTCATCGGTACAATAGCCTAGTCGACTAAAGCGTTGGTTCGTGAATTTGTTGATATAGTAATTATGAGTTCAATCCCTGGGTGTACGTGGAAATGGAACGAGAAATAACTGAGCAGTATGAAATAAGAACAAGACGAGATAACCTTTGACATAGTGATAGGAACAAGATCAATCGGTTCCCATAGATTAAATAAAGGGTCCAGTTCTCGGATCAACAAGCATCTGATGATGGTTGGAGAACACAACGGCCGAAAATTTATGATAGTAACAACAAAGATAAGGATAATAGTCAGCATGTAAATAGCATAAGTAAGAAATTCCTCCAACTTTAAAAATTAACTATTTAATTTTAATAAAATTTTCAGGTATTGTTAAATAAAGAATGAATGTAAAAAAATAAATTTTTATTTCAAATTTCGGATTAAATAAAGGACAATGGTTGAACATAACACAAGTATTGAACGAACGAGTGGCGGGGTGGGGAAGAGAGCTTTACTGACGAGTTCTGAAGAAATTGGGGATCTGAGAAAAATGGTTGAATTCTACAGCAGGGTAAGCCAGACATCACTATAGAAACGTAGATATTTGTGAAAAGTGATAGTCTGAAAAGTTTACTTGTACACATAAAACCGTCATCAGCTGCAGAAAATGGCCTCCAATCTTTTGTAGACTGGGGCAAGAAATGGCTGGTAAACTTTAATGTCTCAAAAACAAAACTGCTCTCTATTACCCACCACAGAGAACTCTTCCTGCCTCCCATTAAAATGTCTGATGCTCATCTCCACAAGAGCACCTTTCTCGCCTCTTTGGTCTCACACTGTCCTCTGACCTGACATGGAGCAACTACATTGAATCAATAGCTTCATCCACCGCAAGGAAAGTTGGTTCCCTGTGTCGCGCCAGAAAGTTTTTGTCGCCCGAGTCCATACTTCAAATATATAAATCAAACTTACATGGAATACTGCTGTCATATATGTTCTGGTACCCCTGCTGTTCGTCTTAGGGTCCTCGACAAAGAGACAGATATGCAATGATTGGCCCTGATCTGGCATCTCGTTTACAGTCTCTCTCTTTCAAAGACGTGCCGTCGCTTCCCTCTGTCTTTTCTACAAATACTTTCACGGTAACTGCTCCGACGAGCTATTTTCGCTGATTCCCAAACTGCATGAATTTAAACGTGCAACTAGCCTGGCATCTCAGTCCCACTTTTTCACTGTCGAAGCGGTTAAATGTAGCCGTCTCTTCTACTCCAATAGCTTCATGTCTCGTACTTTCCGTCTATGGAAATCCCTTCCTCTTACTTACTTCCCTGATAGCTATAATCTCCAACTATTAAAATGCAATGTCAATCGACATCTTCAGATGCCTTGATCTAATTTCCCGTCCTTCTCTCCGTCCTTTCCTCTATTACGCCTCTTTACTCTCGCTCTCACTCTCTGTAACCCCTTGCGTGCTAGTCGCACTCCTGCCTTGCTTGGGGCGAGATGCTAAAAAAAAGAAAAAAAGAAAGTAGTATCTGTTCCGTGCCGGAGGCCTTCTCTCCGCCCTTGAGTCACCCGCCGTTGTATGACATCTGTTACGTAATGGTGGTATGATCGGCTATGACTAGCTTAGACAAGGTATGACCAGCTAAGACAAGCTTCGACAAGATTTGACCAGCTTAGACAAGCTTTGACCAATTTAGACCAGCGATCCAAGTGGAAACATTTGGGTCTCCACGTTAAAAACTGACCTTGCGTCACAACCTGGCTCAGTCGGGGGTCAAGTGAATCTCGAGGTTAACTCTTTTTCTTCGTCAATTATTTTGGGAAAAGTGTTTTATTTTCAGACGATTTTTAAAAATTTGTTTTTAATATAGTAACTAAGAAACTGAGGTACCTTGACTTAACCGAGCGGGTGACTACCAACTCTACCAGACGCGTATGCGTTGACAAATGGACCCGTTTCAAGCTCAGAATGGCATAAAAAAGAATCAAGATCGACGTCTAAACACGTCTGTAACCGTTTTTGGACGTGATGTTTTGGACGTGTTTATTCGTCAGTGTCTGAAAAGAACACTTTTGTATATACACGTCTACGCCAGGTGGAAGGGGGTTAAACAACGAATCCTGAAGAGAGATTGTTATTCTGTGGAATGGCTGGATACTACAACAGGAGAAGCCAGACATCAAATTATTCGAGTGGATTCAGTGTAGTGCTTGGCAAGAGGCAGATTTAAGTTTTTTTTTGTTGGGGGGATGATATTTTCTGGAAAAAATTCGAATAATTTTTGGATGCTGGAATCCGCAAACACGTAGCGCCGGATATACCCACCTTGGATCCCAACCCCTAAACTTGACTGATAGTCAGAATGCAGCGCCCACTACCCACTAACAGTAGATGTGTTTCTTATTAATTGTTTCGTTAATATGGCCCAGTGTAAAAGTTTGAAAAGTCCAGCAAACAGAGAGACGTGTTTATCTTACATTTTAAAACAGGCTTGTGTCATAAATCAAATTTCCCCACTCCATTCGTGGGGTGTTTTGCAAGATTAGCAAACATAGTGCAACCCACTTTGGGCCAGAGGTTCACAAGTGCGACCTCTAGAAGACAAAAGCGCCAAGTCGGGAGCGGTGATAGTTGGGTTGCTGATCATTAAACGCGACAAGTCTGCATAAGTACAAGTGTTCTTGTAGCACGTTCTCTTTTCCTGCACAAACAATGCCCTTCCCCCCCTATTCTTTACTTATATCTCTTTTTCTTTTTTTCTTCTCTACTTCTCTTTTTATTGTTCTTGTTATTCTCTTTTTTCTTCTACTTTTTTCTTCTCTTCTTCTTCTTCTCTTCTTCTTCTTCGCGTCCTCTTCTTCTCTTTATCTTCTCTTCGTCTTCTTCTTCTGTCGAGTTAGCTGCCCTTTAGTCTTACACAGGTGCACATTGACATGCAAAGTTAATGTCGACCGTTTTCTGTTTTTCTCACGCTGTCCCTTATTCATTGTCTCATTTAATCACTCCGTATCCCTCTCTCACATTCTGTCTCTATTTCTTCCTCACGATTTAACTTTCTTTCATTCTCTTTCTGTTTTTCTGTCTCTGTCTTTTTTTGACACCTTCTCCTTTTCCTTTATACCATTTCTGTTTGTCTCTTTATCAATTCTTTCATTCTCTTTCTCTATCACTTTCTTATTCTGCACCTTTTTCTTACAATCTCTCTTCTTCTCATTCTGTTTTTCTCTTCTTATTCAGTTGGTTTTTTTTTCTTATTTTTCTTCTTTCTTTCAGTATCAAATCTCTTTGTTTTTTTCAGTCTGTCCTATTTTGCTACTAACGTCCTCTCTCATTTTATCATTCTCTTTCCTTTCCTATTTCTCTTTCAATCATTCAGTTCTCTTTTCTTATTGACAACCTCTCCCTTTCATTCTATTACTATTTCTCTCTTTCTATTTCTCTCATTTTGTCCCTTTTCCTATTGACGACATCTCTCTTTCTTTTATTCGCTTTCTCTTTCACTCGGTCCCATTTTCTCATTCAAGAGCTGTCTTTCTATTTTTCTCTCTCTCTCTCACTTTTTCACTCTCTCTTTCTCTCTGTCCTTGAAATTGTGCCTGTTTCTTATTAACGACCGTTCATTTTCTTTCATTCTGTTTCTCTCACCCTCTCCATTTCTCTTACTAGAAATCTCTTTCCTTTTTCATTCTCTTTCTATTCTTCTCTCACTCTCTCTCATTCTGTTTCCTTTTCTTATTGACGACCTCTCTATTTCTGTTATTCGTTCTCTCTCTCATTCTATTTCTTTTTATTAAAGAGCTCTCACCTCTCTCTTTCACTTTCTTTCTATTCCTTTCTCTCATCATCATCTCCCTTCTCTGTCACTGTTCCTCACTTTTTCTTTCATTCCGTTTTTATTCCCCTATCTCCTTCTTCCTCCCTCTCTCTCTCTCTCTATATATATATATATATATATATATATATATATATATATATATATATATATATATATATATATATATATATATATATATATATCTTCCATTTTCTTTTGTTTTTATCTTGTTATCTTTTTTGCGTTTCTGATTTTATCTTTTTCGTCCTTTACTTTGAGACATAGTCTCACAAACCTGTACATGAAAAACGTTCGTTTTCCCTCTAATTTTCGCCTTCTCTTCATATTTTATGGATTGCAGTGATAAGTTGATATATTATAACGACAAGAAGTATGTAGAAAATGGAACAAGACATGTACAACGTAACAGGTGTATTCACCAACTGACTTACAACAGATAAAATATACAGGAAGTATAAAATTAACCCCTTCTCAAAGAGTTCCTAAGAAAGGGAGATAACTGCATCCATACTTTACTTTAGTCTAACATATTTATCTGTCGAACTCTAGCTTTCTTTACAAACGTGCACACACAGACACAGACTAGTTCACTAGTGACCACAACCGATTAGTATCTAACTTTCTATCTCAATAAAATTTCTGACATATTAGGATCTTTTATTCTAAAATAGTAAAAATGTAACCCAAATCCTCAGTGTGATTTCAGGAGTGTTTTCAGATCTTTCATGATGAAGATTTTTAGAAAGGTAAAAATGTAAACTACAGTTAGAGAATGTACTGTGGTAAATCGAACGTGTCAAAAGTGTTGGTTTGGTTTGGTTTGTTTTACGGTATTTCAACCTCAATGAGTTATTTAATGCCGACAAAAATTTTATTGCTTGTAATATTTTTTTTCCAAAAATGTATTGCCGGTAATATTTTTTCTTCAAAAAATCTATTGCTGGTAATATTATTTTAAAAAATAGTAATAGTTTTTTTACAAAAAAAAACAAACAAAACAAAACGATTTTTACACTTTCGTAGTGTTTTGACCCCAGTTTAAGGGTTAAATGTTTGCCCATGGCTGGGACCCTAACAGGTGCTACCACCACGAGTCAGGTTGGACCTGGGAACACCAGCAATTAAGATATGATTCCACGCTCTTCAAAATCTGATCAGAGGCCTTGTTGTTGGATGTAGTTTATTGTCTTACACAGGTCTCGGATGTAGTTTATCGTCATACCCAGGACGGGTTTTGTGTTGGATGTTATTTGTTGAAAAATGTCCCACGGTCGTGTAAACATGTCGCATCCCATATCCTTGGGGATCTGCCTTTCTGTATCAAGTGCCTTACTTATTAGACTACAAAAATAGAGGTTATTTAAAGCCAAATATCTCTTCTTTAATTTCTCCATATGTCAGATACGATGTCATATATTAATGATAATTTTCAACTAGGAGAATTAGTTGTAATATAAGCATATTTCTTGGATGCAATATAATAAATTATTATTAATCTTCTTTTCATTACTGCTGAATACCCAATACAAGGCCCAAGAGACACTCCAGGTAGTTACTGAATGAGGTTGTTGAAAGTGTTGAAAGTAACGATTGACCCAAAAGTTGAATAGGTTAATCGTGTAGTGACCGGGGAAATATCCTCGTGGGACCCTGTTCTACAAAATAGTGGTTTTGGGGAAAAATCTGTCAGAATGGAACTTCCTCCTTAACAATGGAATACAGAGATTACTCTATATGTAGCATAGAGAGTCTTAGCTATAAAGGTTTGAACTCGTGGAAGAAAAGAATGTAACTCGACAGAACATTTGCATGGAAATAGTGATAGTGTAATAGTGTAAATAATAATACCTATTTTCAGAAATATAGACAAAAAACTTTCGTTAGAAACAAAGAAAAGAGTTCTGAACTGTCATGTAATATCAGTTTTCGTATATAGCAGTGAATGCTGGTCAATTTCTTCACAGATGAAGAGCAGACTTAAGGCAAGAGAGTTGTGGTCCTACAGTAGGATGATGTGTATACCATGGATGTAGCAGTTAAGCAACGAGGAGCTTTTAAGGAAAATGGAAACATTTCTATTTAAAATCACATTTCTATTTAAAATCAGAAAGATTCTGAAATTTCTGGAAGCTC
This sequence comes from Acanthosepion pharaonis, assembly GCA_903632075.3. Lineage (NCBI taxonomy): Eukaryota > Metazoa > Mollusca > Cephalopoda > Sepiida > Sepiidae > Acanthosepion > Acanthosepion pharaonis. Next base: position 490,886 of record CAHIKZ030000711.1, on the reverse strand, counting down.
TAAGAATTTGACACTCACAGATCAAGAGAAACAGAGGGAAGCAGCGAGTAACCTATGACAGAACAGAGAAAATCTGTGATAGATTGATTAATTTGTGTGCTTAACGGCATATCAACATCCTTATGGGTCATTGAATGCCGAAATTTAATTTTCTTTGGAACTTTGAAGTAATAAAAATATATGTTATTCTGCTTTCACAGTTGAATCCATGGTAGATGATACTCAGCTTTCATGCATATAAATGTTTGTGTGAACATAATTACTAGAGGCAGTGACATGTGTGTTTTATGTTGTAGTTTTGTTGAAGTTATATTTTCGAATACAGTTTGATTTCTTTAAGAAATTGTCGAATATTATATGGATTAATATCATGAAAGAGTTCTTTCATGTTGGTAATTTTATTTTATTTAGTGGCATATCAACCTCTATGGGTTATTTATTGCGGAAATCTAAATATTTTGAACATAGTTTTATGGCTTCAACTACAAATAAACTGTATTGTTGGCCATTTTGGTATAGAATTTATTGTTGGCAATTCTACTATAAATACGTATTGTTGGTATTTTTTCTATAATAATATATTGCTGGTATTTTTACTATAAAAATGTATTTTTATACTTTCATAGTGTTTTGTTTGGGGGTTCATTATTTGCCCATAGCTGGGACCCCAACAGGTGCTATCACCGCGGGTCAGGGGTGTGATAATAAAAAGGCAAATATTGTTAAGAATTACAAAGGATAGGAAGTTGTGGAGATAGATGATCGCACAGAATTTGATAAAAGAAGACAATCTATCATTTTGCAAAGCCTTTTCTTTTTATCTTACTTTATTCAACACCATTATTATAGATAAGGTCATTTAACATTTAGTTTCCTTTTCTGTATTCTTTAAGTTCTTCTGTTCATACCTCTTTGCTATCAATGGCGATTCGTATATTTTTTGCTACTTATTTAATCAAACGGAAATGATATTGAGTGGAATCGGTTTTCTTTCAGTAAACTGCGATAAAATCGGCCATTTTGACACAATTGTAAACAAAAGTTAATTCTCGGTTTGAAAAATATTGCAAAAATAAAACATATATTTCTGAAACGTTATTTAAGGAAAATTAGAAAATTTAAAGTTAAATTAATCTGATTTTAAACAAATATAACTTGCTTATAGTATAAAATGTTGTAAACAAGCATTTCTTAAGTTTCTTGTTTTTCTGAAACGTTATTTAAGGAAAATTAGAAAATTTAAAGTTAAATTAATCTGATTTTAAACAAATATAACTTGCTCATAGTATAAAATGTTGTAAACAAGCATTTCTTAAGTTTCTTGTATTTTTGAAACGTTATTTAAGGAAAATTAGAAAATTTAAAGTTAAATTAATCTGATTTTAAACAAATATAACTTGCTTATAGTATAAAATGTTGTAAACAAGCATTTCTTAATTTTCTTGTTTTTTTGAGGTTATGATCGATTTATTGACCGACTAACGTGTTGACAATTAAGTATGGCGAAGCAGAATTGCTAGAAGCCGATAAATTAGTTTTTTTTCCATAAGGTTGGGGGCAACTCTTAAAACATACGATGATGTCACGTATGAAATAGCAGACTGAGAAAAATTAGAACTTATATACACGAAAAAAATTGAAATTCTTTCAAAAAATATTCAGTTTCCGTTTCAATGGTGTAACTCTTAGGAAATAATGTTATTAAGTAAAACTATATTTATTAATCATATATCGTAAAGCTTTACATATATGATTAGTAAATATAGTTTTAGTTAATAACAATATTTCCTAAGAGTAACACCATTGAAACGGAATTTAAAAAAATTAAAAATTTATATAAATCATTCAATTTAAAATTGTAAACAAATCTTGTAAAAATTCATTTTTCATCGAAAAACGTGCACTAAAAACGTGCACTAAAAACGTGCACTAAAAACGTGCACTAAAAACGTTTTTTCTCCCGGTTACTCTTTATGGTCTTTTCCATGTCATACTTTATAGTCATTTCCCAGATATTCTTTAAGGTCTTTTCCCTGGCGTTACTTATGGCCTTTTCCCTCTTATCCCGTATGGTCATTTCCCTCATATTCCTCATGGTCGTTTCCCTGTTATTCCTCATGGTCTTTTCCCTGTTATTCCTTATGGTCTTTTCCCTGGTATTCTTGTGGTCTTTTGTCTGTTATTCCTTATGGTCTTTTCCCAGTGTTCCTTAGGATATTTTCCCTGTTTATATATATATATATATATATATATATAAAACTTTTCTCACAAATTCATTCACAGCATCCTCGTCTATAGCTTTCTATTTTCACGTCTTCTCCTCCTCTGTTTTTTTTCTATCGTCTCCTCTCCTTATCACCCTCCCACACTCATTCTCTCTTCTTTACTCTTGTCCCTTTTTTATTACTTCTACTTCTCACTGCCACTCCCCTTTCTTTCATAATATATCACCACCCTCTACTCTCTCTATATCTCTATCTCACTGCCACTCCCCTTTCTTTCATAATATATCACCACCCTCTACTCTCTCTATATCTCTATCTCCCGCTACACTCATTCACTTGTTTCCTATTTTCCTTTTAGTTCTCTCTTTCTTTCTCTCCCGTTCTCCCCTTCACGACTTCATTTTCTTTCTCAGCTTACGTCATCTTTCACCCTTTATCAAAAAGGTCTATCTTAATTGTGCGCCTTTTGCACTGAGACAAATTGCTTTTTTATGTCAAGGTTTTCCTTGACTGTCACCTGCTTCTCATATGACTTTTAAAAAAAAATTTCAAGTAAGGCGATGTTGTCACTAAGTTTCAAGTGGTTACTGGAAGTGGAAAGGGAATGAGAAGAATTTAGTGAGAAGAAAGGACAATAAAAGAACAGAATTCAGAAAAAAACCGAAGAAGTTGATTGACGCTGCATACAACATAGTTAGCAATCTAGTAGTTGAAGTACTGAAGAGAAGAGCTCATTCAGAACAATTAGCATATATATATATATATATATATATATATATATATATATATATATATATATATATGTATATATAAAACACACACACATATATATATGAATTTATTATATTTATTCGAAAATTATAACATAAATATGTTATAAAATCACTACAAAAATAGCCATGTTGTTTCAACACTTCTGTGTCTTATCAAGTGATGGTGTAATCTTCCAATAATAGTAATTATAAGAAAAGAAAAAAGAGAACACTCTGTATTGATCACTCTTTTAAGAATAGTATTTGTTGGTTATTGGAATTCATTCCGCATAAACCAATCCTATACTTATATATATATATATATATATATATATATATATATATATATATATATATATATATTCGTTTCATATTGTATGATAAGCTTAATCACATTATCGTTGAAAGACGAAAGGAAAAGACCATATTGATACATATTTAAATCCAATCTAAGCTTTCGGCTTACATAACCCATTAGCAAAGATGACAATTTCAATAAATCAATGAACACACGGACGAAACAACTTGCTGCATGAAAATTTCAAAGTAACGACAAACTCGGAAGCGAAAATCGCATCGCAGCTCGTGACGTCAACGATAATGTGATTAAGCTTATCAGACAATATGAAAGGAACTTACTTAAAATAAATAGACAAATCTCGTCTATTTTATTTAATGAAATATGCATTAATGAAAAATTGCTGCCTAAATATATGCATATATATATATATATATATATATATGTAGAAATATGGTCTAAAGATGTGCTATATTTATGGGATAAAGTGCTCAATATCAGAGATAGAGCGTGTGTAAATATAAAAGTGATCATAGAAGTCAACAGTTAGAGGCGACAGTCTGTTTCATGCTATATGCAATCGTCAGGCCACGTGTGCTGTTATTTTTTTCTCGGCCTTTTATACATGTATAAATAGCCGAGAAAATAACAGCACACGTGGCCTGACGATTGCATATAGCATGAAACAGACTGTCGCTCTAAGTGTTCTATGTTCACTATATATATATATATATATATATATATATATATATATATATATATATATATATATATATAACAACACAAACGCATTGGCTGTTTACTGTAACGAAACTGACCACTGTTTTGTCAAAAGAAAATGCTACTGTAATTAAAAGAAAAGATATTTCACTAAGACGGAAACGTCTAGAAATCACTCGTTCAGTCACAGTAAATTGACGTCCAGGTTCTTACAGCGATTCACCATTCTTGGCAGAGCTTCTATTACCAAAATGTGGAATAATAACAAATATGATGGAAACAAAAGAAAAAGAATCCAAATGAAATTAGCTAGATTATATTACCCAAAACACATATAAATTTCTTTTTTCTAAATTTAAATTCCCAGCGTCTCTCGTTTATGTATATGTGTAAACACATCAATGTATTGTAAGCTATCGTTGTATGCTTAATGTGACTAGCTTAATTAGTGGATACAACATGAGAAAAATTAAGGATAAACCACGTACAGCCCCTCCCAAATGTTATTGTAGAAATAAGAAAACCTGTCCTCTCCAGGGAAAGTGCCAGCAAGAGTGCGAAGTATACCAGGTAAAAATATACAAGGATAGACTTAACAATACTGATGAAAATCCTAAAGTATAGGATCTACCCAAAACAGTTTTAAAAAATCGGTATTATAACCATATTATTAGTTTTAATAACGAAAAATTCAAACATAATACCACGTTATCTACGTACGTATGGAAAATTAAACATGACTATAATAAAATGGGAAATATTAAAGAAATGCCATAAATATAAAGCAGGTAATAAAGTTTGTCCTCTATGTATAGAGGAAAAGTTAATCAGCGCTTTATTTAAAGAACCTAATAATTTGCTAAATTTAAAAACGGAAATCTTAAGTGTAGACATAGAAAACGCTGGTTACTACAATAGGTTTGTTTTTCTACTCTTGTTTTTTTATGTTTTCGAATAAATATCTTTCACCCCCCCCGCTACCGTTGTTGTATTACTGTTTGCCTTTTGGGGGGGGGTCATGTTTTTGTGTTGTAGGCTATATATTCTCTGTTCTTATAGCACCTTTTTAGTCAGTTTACCCTGACGATCCGCATAGGTGAAACCTAGGTAGGTTTGTCTGGCTCTTTAGGTTTGATTATTCGCAAATCAAGACACCAAATTTTTTCCGGACGAGTATAATTTCTTATACTTATAAGATTACTACTACTACTACTACTACTACTACTACTACTACTACTATTATATATATATATATATATATATATATATATATATATATATATATATATATCGTAATGCTTTCCTCCACAAGAAAGCGTAAACAATTTTGAAATCTATCAAGGCTTGGAATACACGAACGGGTATTGGTGGTGGCACCACAAATGAAGAATAGAGGCAGAAGTCTACGACTGCCACAGGATCACCAGTAACTCGCTAGCCCCGTACGAGACCCGTAACTGATCAGAGTTGTAAGGGCACCGCATGTACTGCAGCCGCGGTAGAAGTGGTGTATCTTGGGCAAGATAGCCTAACAGAGACCAACCTTCTACAGGCTGTGCATATTCCTGACAAACCAAACGAATAAAAAAAAAAAAATTATATTACCTACTATCACAACAGATGTAATGAATATGCATACACCTGGGTTCCCCCTCACAGTAATATGATTGGCTGGTGTCAGCCATAAATACAGACTGATGTAGAGGTACAGGAGGATGCCTATTGGCTACGACTATTGTCTACACCTATTGCCTACCACTACGATGAGGACCAGCCCATTACAGTTATCTGCTAGATTGTCCTACTCGGTTATAGTAGCCGCGAACCACTTTGCTACTTCGAACAAATATATCCCTTTCTGGGACATATCAACAACTACAACAGAAAAGATTTTATCTAAACTAAACATAAAATTTGTCACAACAGCATCTAAAACAATAACAGATTTAATCAATACAAAAGAACAAGCCGAAACCTAAAGGAAGAATTTACTCTATCGACTGCCAGAATTGCCAGAAGGAATATATTGGAGAAACCTCAAGAAGTTTAATCAAAAGACTATATGAAAACAAGAGAGATTGAAAAAAAAAAAAAACAACACACAAATGCATTGGTTGTTCGAAACTGACCACATTTTTGACATCAAAAATGCAAGTCTAAATAAAAGAGAAAATAATTCATTCAGATGAAAGTGTCTAGAAAGTGTTTTAATCGCTAATTCAGCCATAGTAAATTTATGTCCAGGTTTTTACAACGTTTCACCAATCTTGGTAGATTTTGTTATCACAATGTAGGATATTTAATAACAAAGATGATGGAAAGAAAAAAAATAATATGGATGAATTTGGCTAGATTGCAAAACATTCTTTCAAAAAAATGCTTTCCAAAAACTTTGAAACTGCCAGCGTCTCTCGTTCATGCACATGTGTAGTCACAACAACTTCCACAAATTCAGTCCGATGAAGTCCTAACGGATAAAACGCGTCACAAGTAAACATTTTCCATTCTGTCTTACAATTTTCTCAAGATATATATATATATATATATATATGTGTGTGTGTGTGTGTGTGTGTGTGTGTGTGTGTGCGCGTGTGTGTAGATAGATAGATAGATTTCTTTTAATCATTTCACCCCAAGCAAGGCGATAATGCCACCAGGACTTAGGGGAGTAAAAGGTTCTACTCTCCTACTCCACTAGGAGTAGGGGAGTAGAGCTTCTATTAAAGCTTCTGTTCTGAGGAATAGAAAAAGAAGGAACAGGGTTCAAGAAGACAGAAGATGGCGATTGACGTTACATTTCAATTTTTGAAGATTGTAGGCAGCAATAAGGAAAGAAATCGGAAGAGATTTCCACAAATGAAAAGTGCGAGAAAAGAAACTCTTAACTGAATAGAACTTACGGTTACATCTATCTATTCCAACGGTCAAACAATGAGACCTATTTGCCAATCTAGTAGCATGCTTAAATTCCGGCAGACGATTTACCAAGGAGAAGAGCTTATTAGAACAACTGACATGGAAATATTTATAGAAAAGACAGAGAGAAGCCACGTCACGACGGTGGGGGAAATGATTGAAGTCGAGATGCCAGGTCAAGACCGATAACATTACGGACCCTTCTTTGGTTTGGCGTCGAGAATCTGGATATATATAGCCGAAGCCCTAAACCGTATATCCAATGCACTGGCAAATGGTAGATTTACAAATATGCAAGATAGATTCCAATGAGAAAAATGTCTCTTGCTGCACAGTGATCCCTAGTAACTGATTCAATATAATTGATCCCCTTTATGTCAATAGACAACGTGGAACCAAGAAGTTGCAACGTGTTGTTCAATCGGGTGGAGGGTGGTTAGCATCATCCATGCTTTTTAAAAAGATTACTAACAAACAAAACATTAACCGGAAAAATTCAAAGATATTTAAATTATTGAAGTATATTTTGATTTTTTAATGAAGTCGAGATGCCAGGTCAGGACTAATAATATCACAAGGACTTTGGATTTTATTGAGAAACTGGAGTTATATACCAGGAGTACTAGATCAGATATGACAGTAATACTTTATTTTTTCTATTTAAAACTTTTTCTATTCTTTTTTTTTTCTATTTAAAACTTTTTCTATTCTTTTTTTTTATAATTTCATCTCAAGTAAGGCGATAATGCCACTAAGACGCAAGGGGTTACTGGGAGTGAAAGAGAATGAGAAGACTTTAGTGAGGAGAAAGGACAATAAAAGAACAGATTTCAGGAAGACAGAAGATGGCGATAATGTCACTAAAACTGAAGGGGTTACTGGGAGTGAAAGAGAAGGAGAAGACTTTAGTGAGGAGAAAGGACAATAAAAGAACCGAGTTCCAGAAGTGAAATGTGCGCTGGCGCATTTGTGGCACTTGCTGGTTTCGCTCTGGTGTTAAAGCAAATGGATGAAAATCGCAATAACAGAGGAACTCAGAATCGAAATTTAGGATTAGAAAATTCTGGAAAAAAAAGAGAAAAATGATAATTTGAAACATTCACAGTGTGAAATGTACTTCTCGCCTCTAAGAAAATAAATCTGATCTGTAATGATGGAATAAATATTACTGGGATGCGATGTTTGCAAAAACCCTCCCGAGAGCCTGTTATGAACGCGATGGTCACACGGTGCATGCCATTTCACTGCCAACTGAGTAACCAAACGGGAGAGTAGCCGTTCGCAAATTCACAGTCTTTGATTAGTTGTCAAATTAGATCAATGCCGCGCAGCCAGTTATCTATCTATCTATCTATCTATCTATCTATCTATCTATCTATCTATCTATCGCAGTCTGTTCATATCTATCTATCTATCTATCTATCTATCTATCTGATTTTAAGTACAATTGTCATTTTTTCATTCTTAAAACTTCC
>CAHIKZ030000711.1:470000-477500 GCA_903632075.3 Acanthosepion pharaonis | reverse complement strand
TTCATGCTCAATTTTTATTTGCATATATAGATGAATACTGTTTGGCATTCGCTCCGGAAGCTCCAATACGAACATTTCAGAGTGTTTTTGGGGTGTCAATCTGAGTACAGTGCAGAGGATTCAGAAAGATTTGGATGAGTCTAATGGTGATTGCAGAGGTGTTTGCAGAGTTCACTAGTGATGGCGATATTATGTCTCTATTCATCTTCCCAGAGGGCCTCAGATTCAACACGGAGGCTTACATCAAATTCCTTGAGGAGGTAGTGTTGTCCTGGGTCAAAAAGGTTGGCTGCTGGAAGACCCTATGTCTGGCAACAGGACTCTGCACCATTTGATCTGTGTATATTTTGTCTTTTGATCTGTGCATATTAGGCCATTTGTTTGACCTGTAGTAAATTATTTGATGAAAATATATTTTAAATTTAGGCCAGTTTAACAATGGTTATTTGGTCCGTATATATTGTTATATGGTCGATGTGTAGAAGGTGCTTTAGTGTGTGTATATTAGGTTATTTTTGATGTAGCGAAAATACATATGGTCATTATACAGTAAGTTAGTTAATCGATGTCATAGGTCATTTAGTCTGTGTATATTAGTTCATTTGGTCAATGTATAGTACTTCATTTCGTCAATGTTTAATAGGTTATTTGGTCGATGTGTAGCAGGCCATTTTATCAATATATAAAAGGTAATTTCACTGATTTGTAAGTGACACTAAAATCTGAAGGCGCATTGGAATAGAAAAAGATTTGTTCCAAAAAATAAAAAATATTAAAAAAAAAGAAATTTTCATTAGAAACTAAGAAAAGAGTATTTAACTGTTATGTAATATCTTATATAGAAAAAGAGACTTGAAGCAACAGAAATGTGGTTCTACAGAAGGATGCTGAGGATACCATGGAGTGGATATATGAGCAACGACGAAGTTTTAGAGAAAATGGAAACAAAAAGAACAATTATCTTAAGAGTTCTTAGAGACAATTGAATTTTCTAGGGTCCATAATGAGGAAAGAGAGCCTGGCAAATTCGATAATCACAGGACAGATTGAAGGCAAGAGGGACAGAGGAAATTTCGTTAAAGAAAGAAAAGAGTAGTGGTAAAATTGGGATTCGATGCCTGCAAAAACAACAACAACAACAACAACAACAAAAAAAAAACCCAAAACCCCCAAAAAACCCGGATATGTCAAAAAGACAGTTTTACCCTTGACGCCGCTATTATTTTAATTACATTAACTTCTTGGCAATGTTTATTGTTTTAAAAAGCGATGACTGGAATTTATACATTTTCTTTATTAAATCGAATAAATAGTGTTTATTTTTGTTGTCAATTCTCAAGAACAAAGACTTATAAATTCACTTTCATAGTATTTTTAGGTTTGATTACTAATACAAACATTTTCTCAAGACAAGCGACGTTTGTACAAAGACTATATTTTTGTAGATTTTTATACTTGTTTACAGTTTTTAAGCATAAGTTGAAGAAGACAGAGATACGGTCGAAATATTGTTGAAATATTGTTAAACGTTTTGCTTTTCCATTTCTGAAATGGTGTTCGTCTGTAAGTGATGAAAATATTGGAAAAATTACGTCAATCATTTTGTTTAATAATAATAATGATGATATTTTGCCTGTGTGTGTTTGGTAAATTGTTGGAAATGTCTAAGTCATTGTTTTGGCGTGTATTTAATCAATCAGTGTATAAGTCATTTCGTTGTTGTATGTAGTTTGATTTGTGTAATATCTGACGCTGGTCATTGTAACGTCGGCCATTTTGTGTGTGTCTTTGTGTGTGTCTTTGTGTGTGCCTTTGTTTAATCTTTTATTTCATAATTTGGTATATTTTGTGTTTTAGTGGGAGAGTGTTACTGCAAGTTTCGTAGTCACAACTCGGCAAGTCAACTTCCTGCCCTGTTACATCTTTTCAAAATTAAAAAAAAAAGAACCTTATCACGTGGTTTATGGGTGCGTATAAATTATAATTAAGAATTGCATTTCGTTGATTAAGACCACCGAAGAAGAATTTCTTCTAATTTTGTTAGAGTAACGTTTCACAAAAGGCGTGTGTTTTTAATTTCGCTTTCGTATTTTTGTGGAACAGTAAAAGATATTTTTTTATTCATTTTTTTTTTATTAATTTCTCTTCATGTCCTACACATATTCCTTCATAATTACACGGACTGTGCTTCCGTAATTCTCCCAGGACCTGAGGGTAAATAATCAAGCAAACAGATAAAAAATTAAAACGCCAAAAATGTCTGTTTTATACCAAACATTAAAAGTTAATCAATCTTTCTTTCTTTCTTTCTTTCTTTCTTTCTTTCTTTCTTTTCTTTCAGAATTTGTGCTCTTTTTCTTTTAATATTTTCTTTCGGATCTGTATTCTTTTTTTGTTTTCTTTACTTCTTTTTTTCTGTTATTATTTTCATTGATTCATTCATTCAGTCTTTTAATTTTGTTTCCTTTCTTTTTCAAAATATTTTCGTTCTTTTAATTTCAAAGGGTGTGTCCCCCTTCTTTATTTTAATATTTCCCTTGCCAAATTTTATCCAATCTAACTCCCCTCCTCCTCTCCCTCCCCTCCCTCTCCTCCTCCCCTCCCTCTATCTTCTCGTCCCACTCCTGCACTCTCCCCGTCCCCCCGCTTCCCTTCCCTCTCCTCTTCCCTATCTCCCCTTCCCCTTTTGTTCTTGCTTAACATTCTCGGTTTCAAAAATTCCTTTTTATATCCCTTAAACTAATTTTCACGGGCTTCTGATTAAGACTTACCCTATTTTCTTTTAATTTGAACGGGCGTTTCCCCTTAATAATAATAATAATAATAATAATAATAATAATAGTTTCTCTGAGAAAACAAGAAATTCTTAAAGGAACTGAACATCACTGTAAAGAAAACAGATAAAAATACTCAACCAACAAATTCAGCTAAAATCCTAAAGAAATGTGCTTAAGCACAGGACATAAACAATAAAACCCACCTGGGATGAAAATCGCTTACATGACTAATATGCAATCAATATAGATAAACAAGTAACATATCGTTGAGCGAGCTAAATGCAGAAATAGCAACATTTATTATAACTGCAGCAGACTTTTTTTTTAAATAGGCATCACCCCAAGTAATACAGTAGAGCCGCTAAGAGACAAGCGGGGTGCTACAGGGGGTGGAAGAATTAAGAACATAAACTTTAATAATAAGCGGAAAAAAAACGAGTAATCAGTATGACAGTAGATATCGATTCACATTGTATTGAAATTTTTGCAGATTAAAGTTAACTCGAAAGTATGAATCCGGAAGGGAGTTCCACAAGCGAGAAGTGCGAGAAAATAAAATGTTAGCATAGAATGTACGGCTACTTTTAGCCAGCTCAACTGTAAATGGATGAGATCTCGATGCCAATCTAGTACTGCACTTAAATTCAAAAAGTCTAGGTACCATAGCAAAGAGCTCATCCAAACAATTAGCATGAATGTATTTATAGAAAAGACAAAGGGAGGCAGCTTTACGGAAGTGGAAAACAGACTGAAACCGAGCCGCCAGATCAGGACTAATAATATTGCTGATTCTTTGAATTTTTATCAAGGAGTTCAAATAGCAGGGGCCATATGTGGTAGAAATATTCTAAGCATCGACGAACGCTAGATATGGATAATAGATTCCGGGGAGAAAAATTGTCTCGCACGACACAGTTGACATTCTTAACAGCTGACCTGGCAATGAATTCAATATAGTCTTTCCACTTCATGTCAGCTGAGAATATTAGCCTGAAAAGGTGCAACGGGTCACTTTTATGAAGAAAGAAGATTCACCAGTAATTACAGAAACATAATCAAAATTTGTGTAGACGCAATACATTGATTATGCGGACAATAGGATCAGACTATTGGCCAGGTAATGTCTGTTTGTCGAGGCCTGACACGAAAAGAACACAAAGATCGACATAACATTAAGAAGTATATTCACTGGAAGATATGTTAATATCGTATTGCAGCTTGTGCTAAAGAATGGTATAAACCAGTCACCACCACCATCATCTCCTCCTCCTCCTCCCCTTCTTATTCTTTTGCACCAATACATTTTAATACAAAAAATTACAGACAATACATATTTATAGTAAATTACCAACAATACATAGAAGTTGATATGACGCTAAAGAAAATCAACCAATCTATTTATAGTAAGATTACTGACAATACATTTTTAAAGCAAAATGTGCAACAATACGCCCTTTTTCAATACCCGGTTAAGGCAGTGGAGAACTTTCAGAGGGAAATTAACAGGAGATAATTGATAACTGACACCCATTAAAAACATGGCGCGTGGAACTAGAACAGTCTACCCCAGTGAGCGAAATAAAGGGTTCAGTTCGACATTCTAACCGCCTGAAGAAGGCCGGAACATACAAAGGCCGAAATGTTGTGATAAATATGGCAAAGAAGATGAGGATAATAGCCTGAATAATGTAAATAGTGTACATAATACCTCATCTTAGAAATATAGACAGATACTGAAGGGCCGAAACGTTGTAATAAACATGGCTACAATGATGAGGACAATAGTCCGAATAATGTAAAAAATGTACATAATACCTCATCTCAAAAATATAGACAGATGCTAAAATGATCAACAATACTACATTTTTAAAGCAAAATGAGCAACAATACATTTTATAGAATTACCAAGAATACATTTTATTTGTAGTTGAAGGCATACAATTGCGCTCAAAATATTTAGATTTCGGCATTAAATAATCTGTAGAGGTGTTGATATACCACTAAACAAAATCAATAATAATAATAATAATAATGTAATCATCATGACAACAGCAACAGATATACCGCTAAGCAAAATCAAGCAATTAAGCAATCAACATGAAAGAACTATTTAATGACATTAATCCAATAAAATATCCAACAATTTCTTAATGAAATCACACTGTATTCCCAAATATAACTTAAAAAACCCTACAATATAAAACACACCGCCTCTAGTAATTTTGTCCACACAAACATGTACATACACAAAAGCTGTGTATCATCTACCACACATTCAATTGTGAAAGCAGAATAACATATTTTTATTACACCAAAGTTCCCATGAAAAATAAAATTCCGGCATTAAATGACCCATAAGGTGTTGATATGCCGTTAAACAAATGAAACAACTCAACCTTAATAATGATTCTATTTTTCTTATTCTTTCACACTCAGTAACCTCCCTTGTGTCATAGTGACTTTACTGCACTGATTGGGGTGAAATGATTAAAAAAAGTTGTACTCCAGCGTCACTTTGTTGGTGAGCTGCTTTCTCGATCAATAATAATAATAATAATAATAATAATAGTGACAACAGTAATTGGATGAAAGCGATTCGAAACATCAAAGCAAGTTAATTTCTTATATTTGTGCATTTTCACTCCACACTGAAATATAAGAAAACCACAATTAATAATAATTACTCGCAGTCACCGTGAAAATTTCATGGTTTTCCGATGTTTTGAATTTTCTGAGGAGTCATAATTCTTAATCTAATGATTAAATACGTTCCTTGTGATTTCCACTCATGTAAATTCCCCGTGGAAATTTTGTTACTGCATCGTTAAATATGTGAACTTAACGATTTTAGCAAAATATTTCGATGGCAATCAGAATTAGGGGCAGTGGCAATGATTTTAAAAGGCAAGGGGGCAGAAATGAAAATTGATAAGGATTTCCATTTTTAATGAAATGAATTTCAATAAAGCAGACGTTAAGTGTTTGATAGCTTTAACTTTCTTTCCTTCTTATTATCAGAAACGTAAAGGTTTGTCTCTTCAAGAAAAGCTCAGAATATTGTGATGTTATAACAAGTTGTTCAAAATATCCAGTGCTGTTGTTCCCAGTCACCATTAGGTAAGATTAAAAAAACGACAACAAACAAACCCAAAACAGATTTTGAAAATCACTGTTTAGTAATGGATCTGACGAATGCATGTTCTTGTAGATATTTTCGAGTCATCATTAAAAGTTTGCTTTGGTGAAAACAATTCTTTGATTAATGTATTTTTCAGAGACTGCTCTTCGAGGCGGGAACAACAAATTAGTATTATTTTTCTAACTAACTAACATTTTCTCTGTTGAAAATTTTGTTTTTCCCTTCATTTCGCGAAATACTCAAAGCAAAAACCAAAGAAAAAAAAATTCATAATGTTTATCTTATTCATCGTTGCTATCATTAATCATTATTGTTAATTATTTTATGATGTAATTACGTGATTAACCCACAAAGCGAAACCTATATTTGCATATTTTATATACATGCTAATTATTATATACGCAGTTGTAAATATTTGATTCTTGACTTCGACACTGACAGGATGTGCGGGTGGTGTAATGGATAGCGGATCAGATAGGAATGTTAGGAATTCATCTTTTATTCTCTAGCTATGGGTTAAATAGTAGGACATGTATCTGGAAAAAAATATTATCTCCTAAAAATTGTTAATGCAATATTCAATCACAAAACAAGAATTATTCTTACAACTTAAATATTTCAGCTTAAAAAAAAACCCAAAGGGTTGATAAACCGTCAAAAACAAATCAACCGATAAAATAATAGAAAATCTCTATGTATAAAAACATAGATTTCCTATTTTAAAATATTGTACAACAAGAAAAAGTCCCAAGAGCCCTTCAAGGTAGAGCGTTACTAAACGAGGTTGTCGTAAGGGCGGTGTACAGGGGGGTGAGGTGCATATTATGAGGATATGTAGGATAGATAATGACTTTGGGCTTGAAGAAGTTAACATTATAGCGATCGTCTTCGAGGATACCCTCTACGAGGGCGACTAGCCAATCCCTATTGCAGACGCTCGCTCAAGCACATTTGTGTTGAACATTTAAAGAGGCCGCCTGTGGTTTATACTGCAACTATGCTGAGTAGACCTTATTTACACTTTCTGAGAGAGAGAGAGAGAGAGAGAGAGAGAGAGAGAGAGAGAGCGTGACCAAGCATTTGAACAAGCCCTACACACTCAAACGCTCAGATGACAGCTATCGGCGTCCACCGAGAGGTCCGTTTAGCCAATTTCACTCACAAGGCTTGGTACGGTTTTCAGACATTTTCTAAAGGAACCGCACGCTACCATATATTCCGATAACACCAGAGAAACTTCTTGACTCCTTCGTGATGAGATTCGAACATGGGTCACATGTTAGAAAAGCGAACGTTCTAACCACTCGGCCACGCCCCCATATATATATATATATATATATATATATATATATATATATATATATATATATATATATATATATATATATATATGTCCATAAAGTTCGTGTGCACTTTAAAAATGTATAACTTTATTTGTATTCGCGATAGAAATAATCTGTAAAAAATGTTATAAAGTTTAATGTACCTAGTTTTAAGTATAACTAAAATAACTAATCTGATTTCAGGTATTACTGTAAATCAGTTGGCAAATGTTTTCCGTGAACTGCAAAATCGTATTAACCT
>CAHIKZ030000711.1:455000-467500 GCA_903632075.3 Acanthosepion pharaonis | reverse complement strand
TATATATATATATATATATTTGGCTCTGTGTGTGGATTAGTAGATGGCGACTCAGATTGAGTAATCGGAGAGCCGAGTTCGAATTCAGTCACATCCATTAGATTCACTTACGTGCACCAGATCTCTGTATTCGGCCATTCAAATCATATGTGCTGTTTCCCAGGAACTGAGCTGCTTCACCCACATACGTCGAATCCGACGAGAGTCCACTATATATATATATATATATCATATGCCCAGATTATATATATACACAAACTGGACATTTATATATATATATATATATATATATATATATATATATATATATATATATATATTTATTATAGGATATTCATTCGAACATATATGGAAAACCGCTACATAAACACATTCATGTTTCGAAGCATATCATTGCATCTCATCAGGTACCACCGCCTGATCAGATGCAATGATGTAGCGGTTTTACATATATACACATATATATTCAAATGTAATATCATAAAGAATTATCGCTCTATTATTTTGTTGAGCTCTATTCTTAAATTAATGTTCAAGATGCTTGAATTTATATTTTATTCGTTCTCATTTCATAATAATAATTATCTCAAATCCTCCTAATAATTTCTATCACTTGTATATCCTTGCTTGAACCGGCTTCTAATACTCTAGATGGAGCGGCTTGGGGATAGTAGTCGTGGCTCGTGGGGGCACAGCCCTATGGGTAAGGGAAACTCGGATGAGTTCTACCACGGAATATGTGATCGAGCGGAGCTATATTGAGTCTAATTCACTACCATTTTATCACCGAGGCCCGTTGGTACAGTTGGTATGACTTTTGCTTGATATCGTAACTGTCCAGTTTTCATTTCTTGGTACTGCTGATGTGTCCCAAATATAGAGCGAAACTGCCGTCCAGTGCATTCTGTTGAGGTTTTTTTCTGACTCGATGAATTACTTAATTATAATTATCTCAAATCCTCCTAATATATTAATATTTATATATATATTCATCTCTCTCTCTCCTCTCTCTCTCTCTATATATATATATATATATATATATATATATATATACATATATATATATATATATATATATATATATATATATATATATATATATATATATATATAAACAGACAGGTATGAATTAAATCACAGAACATTTTTGCAATATAAAACAATGTGATATGATATTAATAGGTCATACAATCTGATCTCTATTTTCTAACGAGGTATTCCATCCACATGGTAATAAGAAACTACTTGACATCAATAAACGAAGATGAGTTTTGCAAATAGAGGAAACTATTATAATGCTTTTTTATGAAGTCCTAAAGGAGAAAACGCGTCACGTGAAAACTTTTTCTCACTCTGTCATACATTTTCCCCAACATATATATATATATATATATATATATATATATATATATATATATATATATGTTGTAACCTAGGAAAGGTTACTGAATAGAATAATCACACAAAGGTTGGTAATGAACGATAATACTTAGGACACGAACAACACATAAAAAAGATTCGCCAGCGGCGCGTAGAAGAAGTAGTCAACTGCTAGAAGTGAGTCAAGTGAATTCCACAATGAATCTCCAACATTTTTAGGCTTTTAAAACTACATACCTAGTTGCATACACAATTCTGAAAAATCCTCGTTGAAAACACAACTATACTTAAGCATGAAAACAAACAAAAACTAAAAAATTATTGAAGCTATATACGTAAGACAGTTGAAACCTAACCTGAACAAAATAAACTACGAAATCTCCACAAATATTCTTAAATGCTTATAATTGATAACAGAAGGCATTGGTTTATACCAACGGCTTCCCATACTTAACACTTCTCGTTTTCACTCACGTGTGTTCATGTGTGACGTCACGAGCTGCGGTGCGATTTCGCTTCCGCGTTTCGTATACACGTGTTTGTCGTTGCATGGAAATCTTCCATGCAAACAAAAACAGACTATCATTGTTGCTATGTCCGCGTATTGTTTAATTTATTGTAACGTAATTGTCATCTCTGATGATGGGTTTATGTAAGCCGAAACCTTAGATAGGATTAAAAAACATGTATCAATATGTTGATTTTCTTTCGTCTTTCAATGATAATGTTATTAAACTTATCAGACGATATAAAAAGGAATTTACTTAAAAATAAATAGACATATTGTCTATATTATTTAATGAAACATGCATCAATATATATATCTATATATATATATATATATATATATATATATATATATATAAAATAAACAAGTTTGATTATAAAAGAACAGACATGGTCTGTCTGTTTAACTTTTTATTATAGTTTTCAAAATTTCAGATATGATGTTGATTATTGTATGCAACGTCAATCGTCAGCTTATTTCTCCTTAAGTTCTTTTTTTCGTCTCTCCTTAATAAGTTTTTTTTCTTTCAGTTTTTTGCGCTCATTAAACCCCTTGTGTCTCAGTGGCCTTTTTGCTTTGCTTGGTGGGAAATGATTATAAAAGCAAAAAACGGAAAATAATTTGACACTCACAGGCAATAATGAAGACAAGAGGAGCCGGGGTAAACAGCGAGTAACCCCCTTAAGGAGGGAGTATAAAGGGATAACACAACATAATAAGGAGAGTTACAAATGTTAGGAAGTTGTGGAGATCCATGATCTGATGAAACACGGCACATAAATGAAAAATTGTGAAAGTTCTGATATATTTAATCTTGATACTGCTGTTAGTTCTTGTACCTTAGCTTAGTAAATAGCAATAAAATGTCGCGTTTTAAGACAATTGTTAAATCAGAGGCCAGGGTAGCAGGCCTATGATACGTGGGTGGTTTTACCGTCTACAAAATTGATTTACAAATTTATAAATAAATAATGAATACCACGCCCTGACGGTTTTGTAATAAACCTAATTTAGTGTAAGGAGATCGTCTTCTGATAATTTAGACAAAGTAATTAAGAATGCTGTTTCCAATATATATATATATATATAATGCCGGAAGTTAAAGAAAGGTGTGGCGATAGCAGGGTCGTGAGGAAAAGTAATTAGCTATGAAGCGAGGTCCATTTTTAAGTGACAATAGAACATGCTACGTTTTAAAGGAATCAAACAGTGCACATTACGTCTTGGGGCCAATCAAGTTCGTCCCCGGACGTCCACGCTGCTACCCAATTTTCGTCTTAATGTGAAGTTGATGGGGTAAAGAGGGAAGCTGGCGCCGGCCGCTTCCAATCGAGATCCCTAGGGTCGGCTTCGTCATGCTTTCCCTTCTATTACCGTGTTGATAAACGAGCTATTTGCTTACGATTATTTCTACGTGTGAGGACGGCGTATGTTAATCTCTGTTATAAAAGAAAGGCTGAACCTCCTATCGGTTGCACACTGCAGCGTGTGTCACTGCCTGTGCATATTAAATGTATATTCGTGTGTTTGTGTTGTGCGTGAGTGACTTACATGTGATTGTGCCATTTAATGTACACACAAGTAAAAGAACACACACACACACACATACACATGGGCATAATTTGACTGAATTTTAAATAAGATATTGTAATGAAACGTTACCCTCTCCCTCAATCAAAACAACCTCTACCCCAAGCAATAAATTCATATATTTGGAGACAAGAAAAAAAAAAGGGTTAATTTTTTAAACCCTAAAAAATTATATAACTTTATTCATTTTTTTCGGCAATAAAAAGAATTATTTAAAGATATTTTTTGTAGAAATATTTTGAGATTTCTCATTCAATTAATATAGGGTGACCCCCCAAAAACGGGAACTTTTTAACAATCCAATAAAACCAAGAGTGATGGAAGAAAAAATATTTTATTCATAGTAATTGAAACCTTAAAACGTGCCATTTAAGAAACAATGATGGAATTTTCATTTTTTAAAAATTACGTCCTGTAGATGGCGTCCTCCTGTACGAATGCATTCTTGAAATCTGCTGTTGAGATTCCTCATTGACTGCTGCAACATCTCAGCTTGGATACTGTGAATTTCATCTTGAATTCTAAATGGCGAAATATTTACTTGCTCAAGGTCACTGTCTCGTAGTGTTGCCACTTGCTCATGTCTGGCAATACGCACTTACAAAATTCCAGTTTTTTTTTGGTCACCCTTTATTTAATTTGCTTGATTCGTTTTTAAGGGTTATCAACCCATTGGAAGTTATTTAAAGCAAGAAAATATTTTTAGATTGTAAGAATTTTTGGAGGTAATAATGTTTTAGTAATACAAGTCTAACTAATTGACCTATAGAGGGAAGGAGAAGAAGTGGATTCCTTTTATTTGCATGTAAGTAAATAAAACGAACCCAACTGGAATTGAAACTCCTATTAACAATTCCAAACCATTATCCATTACACCACCCACACATGCACACTTACAGCACCTTGTATTTCCAAACGTACACCCATCTAAATAAGTTGCTTAAATTCATTGATTGTATAGGAACCGGTATTTTAACGTGATGTGGCTGTAATGACATGCACATACGCAAATGTATCCTTTGAATGACATTAAAATTGATATCTGTTTTAATTTTCCTTTTTTTTGTGCCAACATGGTTAGAGCATTGCCGGTCATTTGCAATCCTTTTTATGATCTAAACTGAATAAATTTTCTACTGAACATAAAACTATAATTCTGTTCGATCCGTCGTCATTTAGAGTTAAGCCCTGTAACTGATTGGTTGTCCACTGCATTCAATTTCTTGGTATACCAGCAGTAGACGGAGTAAATCCTTAACCTATTTGTTTATTTCCGGCTAGTCTAAGGTACGTTGAAGCTATACATATATGTTGCAAGAAATAAAGGTATAAAATGAGTCTCACGCTGAGTACCTAATGCAGTGTTTCTCAACATTTTTAAGCAACGGCACACCATGCAGGGAATGAAAATATCACGGAACACTGAGCCAAATTTTTAAAGGATATACATTTAAATATTATGAATCAAAACCATAGATTTAAAAGAAATACACACAGAAATATGAACTTTATTTCAATGTTTCTATTCAACTATTTATGCAGCTTATTTAGTGTGAAATCTGTGCCTGGCATTTTTTCATGATTTCTTCAAGGTTGGGTGAAATGTGTGATAAGCAGACTCTCATTTCTTCTTCAGTTGAACGTAATCTTTCTCGCTTCCGATTTTTGATGTTTTTTTTTTAGGATTGAGAAGCTGAATTCGTACAAATAAGAAGTAGAAAATTGCAATAAAACCGATAAAGCATTTTTAGTTTATATGGGTTAAAAAGTTTAATATTTATTCATTTATTTAATACTAATACTGTACCATTACTACTTCCAGTAAACGTATATATATATATATATATATATATATATATATAAAGAAGAAAACTAAGGCAAATATAAAAAGATATATATATATATATATATATATATATATATATATATATATATATGTATGTACCATGACAATATTTCGCGGCACACGTAAGAGGATCGCGCCGTACGGAAGTTGAAAATCACTGACCTGCTTTTTTCACGAGCTGCCATTACCTCAGATGAATAATGGAATATTCCATTTTGATTGCGAGGGGAGACGAGGAAAAAGATATATAAGATAAGCTGTTTTAGCGTGAAAAGGAAAGTATACACAGAAATACAGAAAGAAAGAAAGAATAAAAGAAAGAATAAAAAGGAAGAGGGAGAAGGCGCACTAATGTAGCGTTTCACGTCTGCTTCAGTGTAAAGGAAAACCTTGTCAGTTTTAATCTTTTTCTTCTTTAAACAATGACGTACGGAATAAATCAATGTCAAAAATTAAAAAAAAATTACTTCGGAATTTCCTCAGGTTCCGGCTAGTAGTATTTTAAATGGACCAATAATTTAGATTTGAAATTTGATCTTGTCGCTAGCGAAGGACCGGTACCAAACTAGTGAATAATAGACTACCACAGCTAAATGGTCGAGCCCACACACATTTATCATCAAGCATTGCATTTCGTTATTATTCTGTGTAGCATGGCGAATGTTTAATCGATTGTTTATCTGTGTGTCCACAGTTTTCTGTCAGTGTCGTTTTTTTGCATTAAGAGCTTAAGAACAGTCTTATCAGATAAGTTCTTTATCGAGTCAATAGCCTTGTCAGAACTAGATTCTCATTTGGATATCATGCATGGCATCTAGACCATTCAGGAATGTCTGAACTATCAGCTATATACAAATGCTTTATCAGGTCAGTAGTTAAAAACGGCTTCACGCGAATGAATCCTTTAACGATTAATGATTGATTTGTGAGGATCGAACTCACTATTCAGTTGCAATTGATTTAACAAGACAGGACTACTAACCATTACATTACGTCGAAGTGCCCAAAGCATAGCTTAGATGTGGCACAAGGCCGAAAGTGTGGAGTACCCAGTGAGGAACGAACTAACTACACAGTTGTAATTGATCAAACGAGACAAGTCTGGCGATCATTTGACCACGTCGAAGGGCTCAAAATGATTGTCCTAGCGTAGCTTAGACGTGACTCCAGGCCGAAATTGTGAAAGACTTAGTGAGGATCGAACTCACTACTCAGTCGTAATCGATCTAGCGAGAAAAGCTTGTTAATCATTATAACGCGATGAAGTGCCCAAAATGATTGTCTAAGCTACGCTTAGATGTGGCTCAAGTCCGAAGTACCCAGGGAGGATCGAACTCACGAATCAGTCGTAATTGATCTAGTAAGACAAGCTTGCTAAACATTACACCACGTCGAAGTTCCAGACCAAGCCCGCATGTGTCAGATTTTTTTAAGACGTTTAAGAAGGAAGCCGTTTCGACAATCTGTTAACTGGAGTAACAGATGACGTGGAAAGTATGACAGAAAAATCTGATGACGCGCAGATGCCTTCCAGGAACCGAGGAAAGTATTTTAAAAAATAAAGGAAACTAAACATTGGATTCGAAACGAAGACAAAACTGCTGACTTTCTATGTGACCTCTAACCTTCTATATATGGACGGGTAGAGTAACGGATATCGACACGAACAGTGTTTATTTTTCAGAAACAGGGAAGACATTTTCAGCCGAATTATTCCTTTATGAAACTGAATTCCTTGATTGATTTTGCAAATATTTTTCTTTTTTTTTTTTGTTGAATTGCTATTTTGATTATTTTTTTTCCTTTTTCTTTCAGTTTTATTTTTCCGTGCCGGCTTTAAACCGCCATCTTTAATTTTATTTTTCTGGTGTAACAATGCTTCACCAGTTTGCTGTTTATTGTTTAATTCATTCTTAGTTAATTAATATTTTATTTTTGTTTTTAGTTAAAAACTAAAAGGCCTTTATTTCAACTAAAATCCATTCATTTTCTTTCGACTTTTTCATTTTTCCTTCTCAGCCGTCTTATTTGTCCCTTCCCCATTTAAGAATTTTTCATTTCTGTTTTTCTCTAGGCTACTGTTTTTGTTTCATTCCATTACTATTTTTTAAAATTTTTATTCATATTTCGTTTTTGGGCGAATGTTATTTTTATTTAAACCCTTCGAGGTATTTCTTAGTACATTTCACGTAACTTTATTTTCTTTTACAAACTTTTATTCTTAATTTAACCCTATTTTTCTGTTTTTCCTGTTAAAAGCAACTTTTTTTTTTAGAATTTGTATTTTAATTATTTTGATCTTCCGAGGTTAATTCTTGGTAGTTTTCACCAAATTTAATCTCAGCTTTCATTTCCTGGTCGAGCCAGATTCTTGATTGTATTTTGTATTGCTGTGTATTATTTCATTATTTTTTTTTTTTTAACTTAGCGCTAAATTCCTTTTTTTCAATTGAAAAATAATGGCCAAAATATGCCCCCCAAAGTACGGGGGCCAATAATGGCCAAAATATACTCCCCAAAAGTAATGAGGCCAATAATAGCTAAAAGTTGACCAAGAAAAGTATAGAGGCCATGAATCGTCAAAATGTATCCATTCACAAAAGATGCCAAGGGAATCGCTCTGTTGTTGGAATTCCCCCTCTACCTAAATGCATTATGAAATTATTGCGAAATTTTTAGAGCGAGTCAAGAGTTACCCTCATCTTGTGGTAGAAGGTGGACTCCTAGAAGAGCTTAGGAAAAGAGCTTAAGAAAAGTGCAAAATTTGTCGCTCCACTAAAGTCACAGTGGTAAAATCTCTGGAGTTCCTGAATAGTAAAGGATGTAGGCTTCATCATGTAGGATATATTGCTACCCTCACCAAAAGATTGTGTGATAGCTGCTAGGGAGTTGATCACGAAATATCTAATTTTGCGGATCGAGTAAGAATACAGGTATATAACAAGTAGCAATATTGGAGGTCCCTCCTCAGGTTACCGGGGAGCATCTGTCTGCGTTTCTTTCGAGATACTGGATTCCTCCTGCGATAGTCTGACTGGAGGATGGAGTTTTGAAAATATGTTAGATCGTAAAGCCTTCCTCTCCAACTGCCTGAAAGTGGAGAGCTTGAAGTTGCGGATCATTGTGACCGGCCGCAGACCAACTTGCTGGAAGTGTAGAGTGTCTGGTCACCTCTCCTCTTATTGTGTGGTCTTCCTTACGAAACCGGGTGAAGCAGGGGTCTATACGCTTCACCAGTGGTGTGATTAAATTGCTTCGCAAGAACAAAAACAATGGGGATGTTAAACACTGAGATAAAGATTTTAGCCATGATCTTAGCCCCGAGCAGATTTGTGTTGTGAAGAGCAAGACTATTCAGGACAACCTTCATTTGGTACGCTTGATCATCGTCGACAGCGAAGCCGTGTTAATCAATTTAGATCAGTCCAAGGCATTTGATAAGGTGGACTATTGATTTCTCGATACTGTCCTTTTGGCGGTCGGCCTTGAGCCGTATTTTCGCGCCTGGATCCGAATTCTGTATGCGTGTCCTTGTGCGCTGGTGGAAGTGAATGGAATAAGATCGAAATCTTTCGTACTGTCTCGCTCCATTCGTCAACGTTGTCCGCTTTCGCCTTTGCTGTACGTTCTTGCATTGGAGTCCTTCCTTCACAAATTGAAGAAGAATCCGACCCTTCGTGGAATATCCCTGCCTTGTGTTACCACCTCAGCCAGGTATTCTACCTATGCTGACGACGTTTTGATTGTTGTGACAAGCAATAATTGAAGTTGATGAAGCCGGCAAAGAAATCAGAGGTTACAAGATGGTGACAGGGGCCAAGATCAACAGCAATAAGTCTGTTGGCTTGCGGTTGGGTTCGTGGACCGGACCTTTCCTCTGGACAGATGGTCCAGTCAAGATACTTGGTATCTGGTTCGGTCCCGATTTCCTCTTGGAAATGAATTGGTCGGAGGAAAGCCGAGATCGCAGTTCGTCTTTGGTCCCCGGAGGAATCTTTCCTTGAAGTGGAAGGCGGAAGTATGTGTCTCACACATCTACTCGATTCTCCTTTACCGACTCTCCGTGCTCTCACTTCCTTCTGCAACACTAATTTCATTAGTAAGGATCTTGTTCTCTTTGTGGGTAGGCAAGTCCGCTAAGATACCTCGAGAGATCTGTTACCTCCACCCTTCTGAAGGCGGTCTGGTTATGCCCAGCGTTGAGACTCGTCAACATAAGCTTCGAATCGTGTTTCTAGATCGATGTGTCGCGAATCAGATTAGGAGGGCTAATTCTAGAAGGAAGATGCCCGTAAGAACTTCCCATCTCTGAGAAGTGTCCCCTCGGGCGAAGAGGAGGTCCTCCGTTTACCGCGAGGTGAGTACTCTTTTTATCGTGAATGACGTATTGTTCTGAAACATCTATTACGGGCGTCGGATGGCCTCTCCAACATCGAGGCGTTGTCTCGTAAAGCATTCTATCATGTGTTAGTTATGGGGGACCGTAGGAAATGACAGACGAGCTCGGTCTTACGATGTAGGAGTCTCGTTCAATATGGCCTTGGACGCCCGGGTTGAAATGCCTCAATATCGTGACTGGTGATTTGTAGGACCATCTGGGTTGGCAAAAGTCTTTGTTCGGCGGGCTTGGAAAAATCTCCAAACTGCGTTCGTTGTGATAGGGAGGTCATGGACACCCATGGTCATGGCTTCTTTCATTGCATGTTCATAGTTTCGTTTTGCAAATTTATTGAAGGCATCATGGTTCGCATGCTGCGCGGAAAGATTTCGTCTTCGAGGCCAGTTCTGTCGAAGGCTGAACATTATGTGTTCTTTTGCTTGCTAGGTGTTATGAGAGTTGTGATTTGGATGACTCGTTAGAAGGAATTCTATGGGGGTGAGGTTCACTTCTGCCCTACTGATTTTGTACTTTAAGCCTCAGCTTAAAGCCAAAATTAGGACGGGCCGGCGGCAACCTTCATCAGAATTTAGCAAAAGGTGGGTGAGTCTTGCGCGTTTGTGTCAAATAAGAGGGGCCAACTTAGAGTGGCACTTTGATATCGGTTAGGCTGGAGAATATTTTTCTCACTGGATTGAACTTTGGCAACCCTGGCCGAAATTAGGTTAGATTAGGGGTTGTTTTTGACTTTAGTTTCTTCTTTTAACTTGGGGATGTAAGCTCATTGGCATCTTTTGTATCTGTCTCCATTTTCTTTAGCTTAATTCTCTCGCCTCTGCTCCGTTATGTGACCAGAGACGCTAGTTCATTGGTGGATGCGGGGATGCCTTTCGTTTTTTTCGGGTGTGACTTTCGTATTTGTTGTTTTTAAATGAATGTGCGATTAAGTGAGTGGATGGACGAATGAGTTTGTGTCATATTTAAGGATCGTGGTAGTTTCTTACTAACACTGTTTTATTTAGTTTCTTGTAAAGAGATTATTTCAGATTGTAAATACACATTGGGGTTTAGATTTAAAATTTTTGTTTTATTCCCACCACCACAGACAAGAATCGTACATATGGAGACTAGTTAGGACTTAATAGAGACAATGAGGTATTATGGGGAATGTAGTAAGAATGGTAAGTTAGAATGCGATGCTTTGGTGTTAGGAATATTGTAGTATGTTTGGGTCAGTGATTGTGTCTGGCTAAGTTTAATGTTAAGACAGAAGAAGACAATTCGTTTTTCCAAATTCCCCATTTTGGTCTTGTGCCAAGTTTATATATTTTTTTACAAAGTAAATATACAATATATTGCAGTGACTTGTCTGAATACTGAATACTACTATCGTGTTGTGGCTTGCCAGACCCCACATCACAATATAAATACATTTCTATTGCAAGGGTGTACTTAATTTTGGTCAACTATGTATTCTTAATTTCGGTTGTAGAACCTCAATGTTGTAGAGTTTGGTAAAAAATAATATCTATGAATTTTATTGCATAAATTTTCACAAGAAATAATAAAACCTTGGTATATTTGGTATCGAAAAAAGTTAACTTTTTCTAAAAATTTATTTTACACTGATTTATAAGCAATATATATATATATATATATATATATATATATATATATATATATATATATATGATAGATAGAATCTGAGAAAGAAAGAAAGAAAAGAATGAATGAAAAGGACTATAGTATATAGAAAAATAAGAAAGAAAACAAAAAAGAAAAAGACATAGATAGATATTGTCTGATGGCAAGAAATGGAAATGGCATTTATTCCAGAGCCACAAATAGACAATCGGATGATGTCGCAGAAGTAAAACTTTCTTGACTTCTGAGAGGGAATGTCTGGAAATGTCTTGAATACTTACATTGACTGTCAAGACAGAAAATCAATATTTAAAACTTTGTCAAATAAACTTTTCTTCTTTGAAATACTATTATATACACTCTAGGCCACAACTTTGAGGACTACACGTTGGTTTTAATAATAAGTAAGTTTCACTGGTTTAATTTAATCCTACTAATCTAGGAAGCCGGAACTATTTAACCCATTAGTTCATGACGTTCAATTTTTAAGGGAGAGGAAATACGTAAAATTCAGAATCCACAACTTCTAAGATTCCCATTAACCAACAAGGTTGATTAGATAAACGAGCTAAAAATTGAAGGTAACTTTATGCCGTAAAGGCCCGAAGATTGTGTTCAGGCATTGAAAAGACTGTCACCACTTGATTTTGACATCAGTGTCCACACTTCTCCTATTTACATGCTCTCTATCCTGGATATTGAGCCCTTTTACTCTATAAATATGACATCCCTTAAAATCACACACACACACACACACACACACACACACACACACACACATATATATATATATATATATATATATATATTACAGCAAAAAAATATCTATTCCGATGTTGAGGTGATTTTTTTTTTTGCTGTAAAAATTTCATATGATCTGTTGAAATAAAAACATCGAGCTCTCTGTGGATCAGTTTTAATAATTAATATTAGTAGGTCTACCCGGATAATATACCAACAGATCGATTACCTGTACTATATATATATATATATATATATACCGTCTGTATCAACAAAATTGTTAATTGATTAAGCTTTGAACCGTTGTATCTTAGAAATGATTACTGGATTTCTCTCAGGTTTTTATAAAACTATTGCATTTTAATAGAGGAATAAGAAAGCATTTAGGTTTAAGTTGAAATGATGATCTCTCT
>CAHIKZ030000711.1:392500-450000 GCA_903632075.3 Acanthosepion pharaonis | reverse complement strand
GTAATATATTTTTTATTTAACCTTCATGTTTTTTCTTTCTTTCTTTCTTTTTTTCTTTCTTTCTTTCTTTGTAATATATTTTTTATTTAACCTTCATGTTTCTTTCTTTCTTTCTTTTTTTTCTTTCTTTCTTTCTTTGTAATATATTTTTTATTTAACCTTCATATTTCTTTCTTTCTTTTTTTCTTTCTTTTCTTTCTTTTGTAATATATTTTTATTTAACCTTCATTCTTTCTTTTTTTCTTTTCTTTCTTTCTTTCTTTCTTTCTTTCTTTCTTTGTAATATATTTTTTATTTAACCTTCATATTTCTTTCTTTCTTTCTTTCTTTCTTTCTTTGTAATATATTTTTTATTTAACCTTCATGTTTCTTTCTTTCTTTCTTTCTTTCTTTCTTTTTTTCTTTCTTTCTTTCTTTGTAATATATTTTTTATTTAACCTTCATTCTTTCTTTTTTTTTTTCTTTTTTTTTTTTCTTTCTTTCTTTGTAATATATTTTTATTTAACCTTCATGTTTTTCTTTTTTTTTTTTTCTTTTCTTTCTTTTTCTTTCTTTCTTTGTAATATATTTTTTATTTAACCTTCATATTTCTTTCTTTCTTTTCTTTCTTTCTTTCTTTTCAAATATATTTTTTATTTAACCTTCATATTTTTCTTTCTTTCTTTCTTTTTTCTTTCTTTCTTTCTTTCTTTCTTTATATTTTTTATTTAACCTTCAGGTTTATTCTTTTCTTTCTTTCTTTTTTCTTTCTTTCTTTCTTTGTAATATATATTTTATTTAACCTTCATGTTTCTTTCTTTCTTTCTTTTTTCTTTTTCTTTTCTTTCTTTTGTAATATATTTTTTTATTTAACCTTCATATTTCTTTCTTTCTTTCTTTCTTTTGTAATATATTTTTTATTTAACCTTTCATATTTCTTTTCTTTTTCTTTTTTTCCTTCTTTCTTTCTTTTGTAATATATTTTTTATTTAACCTTCATGTTTTCTTTCTTTCTTTTTTTTTTTTTTTTCTTTCTTTCTTTTGTAATATATTTTTTTATTTAACCTTCATGTTTTTTTTTCTTTTCTTTTTTTTTTTTTTTTCTTTCTTTTCTTTTGTAATATATTTTTATTTAACCTTCATGTTTTTAAATCTTTTTCTTTCTTTCTTTTTTTTTTCTTTCTTTCTTTTGTAATATATTTTTTATTTAACCTTCATATTTCTTTTTTCTTTTCTTTCTTTCTTTTCTTTCTTTCTTTGTAATATATTTTTTCCAATAACCTTCATGTTTCTTTTTTTTTCTTTCTTTTTTTCTTTCTTTCTTTCTTTGTAATATATTTTTTATTTAACCTTCATGTTTCTTTCTTTCTTTCTTTCTTTTTTCTTTCTTTCTTTCTTTCTTTGTAATATATTTTTTATTTAACCTTCATATTTCTTTCTTTCTTTCTTTCTTTCTTTCTTTCTTTCTTTCTTTCTTTCTTTCTCCATCTGTTTTCTAATTATCCTCCCCTTTTTAGTTTCCCAAAATGTTATAACGTTTATTTATTCGTTCGTTTTTCACACATTTTCATTTCATCAATGATTCATTTACTGCCATTTTTGCTCTGTTTTTCGCTTACCCATTCTTAATTCTCTTCTGATAGAATCTTCTTTTTCCTTAGCTTGTGTCACGGCATCGAAACAATCCAATTTTAGTTTTGAGCTTCCGTGTCGACAATTCGTGTCAAGCCATACATGCTGTTATCTCACTGTCATTTCGGGAATATTTTCGATAGCGAGCAATTTCACCGCCACATCTGCCTAACACCTGGACTCGGATAAAGAATGAACATTTTCATCCTAAAGCACAATGGTTAGACTATTGGCCTAAGGGTAGTTTTAATTCAGTTTGTTTGTCATTCAAATATTATCATAATATGGGAACCAAGAAAGAGTAAGCTTTTTTTCTAATAATGTTTACTTTAATCAAAGCCCAAGAGCTACTCAAGGTAGAGGGTTACTGAAGGAAGATAAGAGAAAGAGGGAAGAGGTGAAATTTATGAGGATATATGATAAAGATACTTTTTGAGCTGGCTAGATGTAACCGTAAGTTCTACGCTAACAGTTTTTTTTCTCGAACTTCTCACGTGAGGAACTTCCTTCCGGCTTCATGCTTTCAAGTTAACTTCAATCTTCAAAAATTTAAATGCAATGTCAATCGCTATCTACTGTCCTCCTTATTACTCTTCTTTTGTTCACACTACTTAGTAATGTTTCTGTTTCTAACTCTTCCACACCCAATAACCCCTTTTGTCTTAGTGGCTTTACTACCTTGCTTGGGGTGAACTCGATTACCTACGCCCGCTCTATCAACAGAGGTCATCTATGGTTTATTTTAGTTACAGTTTCTTTGTATTGAATGCATAAACTGGTGGGATCAGTTTTGTTAACAAAGCCAGCACTTTTAATCCCTCGGTCACGATGACTATTGACTTCGTACTAGTAAAACCATCGACACTATCTGGAGAGTATCATCTACCCAATTTCACTCACAGCGCTTAGGTTAAAACGTGGTATGGTTTTAATATATATTTATTATGCAGTGTTACATTAGAACATGCACATACCCACTACAAAACTGTACATCTTGTTTCAACGTTAAAAACAATTTTTTAATGTTTCATCAGGTAGAAAATCACGATGCTACTAAAAGTTTTTATTCCGAAATGCAGTTATCAAAGCATATCTTCCACATTACGGTTCATTATTTAATTTATTACAATATTTACGGCTCTACTTTTTCTATTGACCCCTGTTTAAAATTAATGTTTTGAACGCTGAAATCTTACACATCGTTCTTTTACATATATATATATATATATATATATATATATATTAAAAAGAAGAGAGATACCGCAAACGTTTTTGGTTGTAATGTGGATTTAAAAAAAAAATATTATGTTTTATTTTCCATAATTTTGTTACACGCGTTTCCGTCATCAGGTAAAGGGTGGAGATTTCTATAAATTATTAAAAATAATTAATTTTTTCCTTTATGTTTTTCGATGTTAAATATTTTCTATATGAGACAATCTTTTCTTGTGTTAGTAATCCGAATGTCTTTCTTGAATTGGCAGTGAAGAGTTCTACGCGATGGGTCATAAAACAATTAAGATTGGTCCGAGAGAAATGATGAATTAGTTATCGGTATCTTATCTTTTAATGTTTTAGTGATCCCTGTGTGTTCTTAGATCTATTTCCATTTTCGTGTTTCTGTCAGCATGCGTGTATATATGTATATATTCCCTCTCCATACATATACACTGTCCCACGACGAGGAATTAGTAAACACATTTGTACACACACACACATACACACGCACACCGTCCACTACAAGGTATCAGTACACACACATACATACATACATACATACATACATACATACGTACACACACATACTTACTTCGCAAGTTACATGGAACCAGTATACACATACACACACACATACGCACATATATATATGTACATACATACACACATACTTCTTAAGTTGTGTGGAGTTTGTGTGCGTGCCCGTGAGTAGTTCCTTGCTTTTGTCAACACGTGCATATATATATTTTCGTGCCTCACAGATACCCGCATGTGAGCGTGCGTGTGTGCGTGCATGTATGTGAGTGGTTTGATCACTGTATTTGGTTATCATGTGTGCATGTTGTGTGCTTTTGCATGTGGGGTTATGATCTATTTAGTTCTGGTTTAAATTTGTTTATGAAGTTTTTATCTTGTATTTGTAGGTAAGAATAATTTTCTGTTTGATATATTGGCATAATTTTAAATTTACCCCGGTTACATTTGAAGATGTGTTGTGATACAAAAAGTTTTCTGTTGTCTGCTTCTGTTTTTCGAGATGCATTTTCAGACTTAAGACGTCAGAACCATTTGTGTCGTGAACCGTTTTTTTACGTTGTAACGAATGCATTGAAGTAGGTGGCTTGCAATTCGAACAAGTATCGTTAATAAATTTACAATCGTTTACCATAACATTTTATTGTTATTAACCAGAATTAACCAGAAGCATTTTAATAATAAATTTCTGGACAGTTGATTAATTACTTTGTCTTAGTTTCTATTGTTAGTCACTGTATAGTGACTTTATTGCTATCCTGTATATGAATATGTATACACATTAACACACACAGGCACACACACCCATATATATATATATATATATATATTTGAGATAATATTTACATTGCCTTAATCATATGTGGCGTTTTCTTTTTAAGTTGAGTATATTTTATTTCCTTATTTTTTTGCAACCTTTTATTAATTTCAAAGTCGTTAAATCGGCCTTAGGGAGTTTATCAGTAAAAATAGCGGAAGCATATTTTATTAAATGGATTTTACTGTAAATGATTCAAATTATCAAAGGACACATTTCGAAATAAAGGCGTTAATGAACGACTATATAAAACATGCCGATAAATTGAGGGACCTATGAAATACACTACACCAAATATTGATATTCAAATCAATGTTTTTACAATAAAATTGGCATAAAACAACGAATGTTATACTTTTTTAGAACATACTTACGTTTATATGAGGTATAATGACGTATGAGTTTCGGCTTTTAATAATTATACTTATTAACATATTGATAATAACTCGGATTGAGAATATCGGAACTTATTATGCAGTAATTATTAGGTTAAGAATTGGGTTATTAGGTTAAGAAATTATTATGCCGTCATAAATAACCGATTCTCATGATCCATTAATTAAACGTAGATTTTTACTCATAAATAAATAGCAATGTTCACAGAAACATATATTTAATTAACACACTATCCTATAACTTCCTCTTCTATGTGCCATGTCCCTTCAGGACATTATCGATCATGGCTCTCCCCAATTTCTTCTCCTTTGTGTCTCCTAGTAAATTGTCCTTTTGTTGTCTCGTCTAAACCCTGTTCTGCCATCTATTTACAGAAGTACGGTAGGTAGGTTATGCGTTGTTTTCTTCTGTCCCACTTGCCTTCAATCTATCTTGTGAGTATCAAAATTTCTAAGCCTTCTTTCCTCATTATGTGCTCTAGAAATGTCAACTGTCTCTTTCTGATGTTAAGTATACGTGTCCTTTTTCTTCCAATTTTTCTCTAAAACTTCGTCGTTACTCACATGTTCAGTCCACGGTATTCTCATAATCCTTCTGTAGAACCACTTTTCTTTTGCTTCAAATCTCATCTTCATCTGTGAGCAAGCATTCACTGCCATATAGGAGGATTTATATGACATAAAAGTTCAGTCCTCTTTTCTTTTTTTTTAACGGATTTTTCATGTTTCTTAATACTTTGCTTAGGTTTTGGAAGACATCTTTGGCTATTCTAATGCGCCTTCGGATTTCGTTGTCGCACTTTCCGCCCGCCGTTAAAACACTTCTTAGATATTTAAATTATTGTACTTGCTTGATTTTGGTATCTCCAATGTGTAATTTGCATGTTGGGCTGTTTCTTTTGCTAACAACCATACATTTAGTCTTATTGCAATTGATGATTAGTCCTTTCTTCCCGCTTTCCTTCACTACCTACTATAGGAGTTTTGTAGTTTCCTTTCCTGTGCCCGTTATCAACATGGTGTCATCTGCATATATTAAGTTATTAAGATTGTGGCCGCGAATAATGAATCCTGCCCGAACTTCAAATTCTTGCAGAATCGCCTCATTGTATAGATTGAAAAAGTCTGGTGAGAAGATACAGTCATTCTATTTTTGTATATATACTGAAACAATTTTCTATTAGTATTGAAGGCAGTTCGCCCCCAGTATAAGTTCGGGAGTATGCATATATGAATAAATTATTATTTTATTTTTATTATTTTATTATTAACATATAACCTTCGTCAGTCTTCCATATATTTATTTGAACTTTTCTTCTGCTTCGACTTAAAAGGTTTTATTGCTTCCCAGAAATTTTTGCTTAAAAATTGCTCTCCCTTTTCACTCTTAACAACTGACCACAAGTTTTCTATTGGATTAATATCTCGATAGGCTAAAGGTCATTCCATGAGTGTCTTTTAAACCATTTTAGCAAGGTGCGCAATAGTCAGATTTGCCGATATATGAGGAAGTGCTCTCTTCCTTTAATCGTTTCACTCCAGGCAAGGCAATAAAGTCACTAAGACTCAAGGTGGGGGGTGGGGGGTTACTGGGTGTTGGAGAATATAAGTAAAAACGCGTTTAAGGAGAGGGGACAATAAAAGAACAAGAATTAAGAAAACAGAAGATAGCGATAGATATGACATTTAAATTTTTGAACGTCAAAATTGCTTGTGAAGCAAGAAGCCGGATGAGAGTTCCACAAGCGAGAAGTGCGAGAGAAAAAGTTTTAGCATAGAACTTACTGTTATATATGTATTGACAACTGGAAAATTATGAGACCATGTCGCCAATCTAGTAGTGCTCTTAAATTCATAAAGTCTTGTTACCATAGAGGAAAGTTCATCAGAACAATTACCATGAAAGTATTTATAGAAAAGACACAGGGAAGCTACGTTACGGTTGTAGGATTGTGACTGTTCTTTTATTGTTCTCTTTCCTTAATAATGTATCCCCTTACCTGTTTTCACTTATTCCAAAATTTTGATTTCGACCGGTCAATGTATGGCTATTTTAGAGGGTGGGAAGGGCTACCGGAAATCACAGAGTGTCATATATAGATAGATTTCAACTCATGCAAAGCAGTAAAGCTACTATGACACAAGGGATTACTGAGTATGAAAGAAAAAGGAAGAGAAACTTTATTAAGAAACGAGTACAATAGAAGATTAATCAGGAGGACGGTAGATAACGATTGGCATTGCATTTAAATTTTTGCAGATCAAAGTTAGTTGGAAAGCATGGAGCCGAGATTTTTTTTAATCGTTTCACCGCATGCAAGACCACAACGCTATTAAAAACGCGATGTGTTACTGAATTAAGGAAAACTTTATTTATGGACAGGAACAATAAAAGAAAAGAAATCAGGAAGAAGATAACGACTGACATTGCATTTACATTTTTAAAGATCAAAGTTGGATAGAAAGCAAGAAGCCGGGAGAGAGTTCCACAGCTGAGAAAAGAAACTGTTTGCAGAGAACTTACTTTAAAATTTAGACAATTCAACTGTGAAGTGATGAGACCTTGCTGCCAATCTAGTGCTACGCTTAAATTCATGCAGTCTACATAGAGGAAAGCTCATCAGAAGAATTACCATGAAAGTATATATAGAAAAAGCACAGTGAAGCAACGTTATGGTAGTGGGAAAGGAACTGAAGCCGAGATGCCAGGTCTGAACAAATAACACTGCCGATTCTTTGGATTTCATCAAGAATTTCTAAATAGCTTCTATATCAGAAGCCCCAAACCAAATATGGCAGCAATATTCAAAGCAAGGACGAATTGGTATACTTATAAACATATAATATAGATTTTAGCGGGAAAACTGTCTAGCTCGACACCGTAAACCAACTTTTCTAGCAGACTGAGCAAATTTGGTTCAATCAACGGAAATGGTTAGTCTGAGGTTAGCATCAGCCATGCTTACAAGAATATGCTCTTTAGCTTTAAGCTTTTTTGGATGTGACGGTTACCACTCAGAAAGTCTATTTTTTAAGAACTTAAAAAAATTCTGTACATTTATCTTGACATCTTTATTGAATTTGAAGGGATCCAATTTTACTGCCAACAAGACAAGCTAAAAAATATGACTCCACCATGCGCCTGGAAAATTTCCATGAAGGATCCAAACTTCCGATGAGACATTCACGTCCATCAAATTTAACTCTATATCTTCTCGTCTTGTCACGTATTCTCTGGTTCATTAGGGTCGCAGGGGAACCACACATCCAGAAGCCACAGTGCTGGGTGTAGAGGAAAATAACCTGACAGAACCCATCTCCTTGGAAGCTGGTTTTGAATTCATAGTTTTCTTTTCTCCTAGGCTGGTTGCCGCTTTAAGGATAGAGAGACCAGTTAACCTTACTATTTTAAAAGTATCTGGGAGGAGCCAAAAGAAAAGAGGGGGTATGGATACCTTTTTTCAAGGGTATTGTGTACAAGTGAACGTCACAAGCTCTGCCGGAATACGATCTAGGAACGCCGATTTCTCTTACCGAATCGCTAACCTTTACACTATGTACACACCTAAAGCTTTATATCAATGATTCCCAACGTGGGTCGCATGCCCCACCAGTGGGGCTGGGTAATATTTTGGTAGAACATGAGTAGGATGTGCACCATTCGGCTTACTATACCAACAGAATAAGGGGACAATTCGAGAATGAATTATTAACAGTGAATTGTTTTCTAGTGAGTCTGAGTGAGAGTGTTAATGTTAATGCGTGTTAATACATACGATGCATATACATACAGTATGCATACATCAAAATATTTTGTGTGTATGTACGTACATGTGTAATTGGCATACATGTAAGAATTATATATTATGGGGGGGGAGGGGCACCAGAATTTTAGAAATACCAAAGTGGGCGTGGCCCAAAATCAGTTGGGAACTACTGCTCTATATTCATCATAAAATAATAATAAAAAAATTACCAGAATTGTCTCACACGGAATATGAGGTCTGATGAAAATGTTATGAGGTTCTATCAATAAGACTTATCTGTTGAAAAAATGATATTCCTTATTCTCCCTCTTCGTCAAAATAATACCCCCCCAATCGCGTAATTAATGTATATTTTCATAATTTTCCTTCTCACCACTTGATGGCCTTCAAGACTTTGATCACACGCGTCTTGATGTCATCCACATGCTCAGCTTATAGAAAAGCCAGAAACCGCATGGGGCTAGATTTGGCAAAAACAGACGATTGTCGGCTCCCTGTACATATTTTTTAGAAAAATATGTTCAAGATCTCTGTTGGATCTCCACCCTGCAGTTTATATATATACAAAAAAAAAGTGATGTGAGTTCTTTGTACCAGATGTGGTGTTATAGAGTGCGCGCCATTTTTTTCATAATAAAGTTCACCCAAGAAATGATTCGATAAGGACTCAAGGTAAATTGTTATTATTAAAATTGTTATAACGAATAAAGTGTGAATGAAAGTCATGGCATTAGGAACCGAAGATTATGAGGACAAATGACCTTTGACTTGAAGAAGTTAAGGCTTGTAGGGTTCAAGTTGGTAGGTTGGTTAGTTTTTGTTTAGCAGCATATCAAACTCTATCGGTTATATAATACCGAAATCTAAGTATTTTGTACGCAGTTATATTTTGAGATAAATTTAGTTATACTAGTCTTAATAATTAACCCATAGCTAGGGGAGAAGAGGTGGCTTTAAACATTTCCCAAGTGTATTTGCGCGAAAGTGAATATAACGAACCCAACTGGAATTGAAACTCGATTCTCCGATTAACAATTGCGAGCCATTATCCATCACACCACCCGCGCATTCAAGCTTACAGCACCTAGCATTCCGAAACGGTCACCCATCTAGGTACTGATCAGGTTTGACGTTGCTTAACTTCAGTCTATTGCTCAACGAAGCATCCACACGGTGGTATGTCCTACAGAATAGCAGTTCTTGGGAAAAAGCTGTCTAGGCCAAGCTTTCTTTTTAAATTTAGAGCACGGGGGTAATAAGGGTGGTTCGGCTACGTAGAAGTGGCATGGCATGTCTTAGCTGTAAAGGTTTGAATTGGTGGAACTAAGGAATGGAGCACTCATCTGAACATTTGCTATAGAAATAGGGGTAGAGTAGCCATAGTCTTACGACATTGCGTATGTGGGGAAAGTGGGTGTAGGGTGGAAAATATGCCTTCTTACACAAAACGTTTTTTACCACCAACAAAGCTGGGAAGTGAGGTCCTAGCCCCTTCAGGCCAATGTTTTTAATCGCTATCATCCCATGTAAGGCAGTAAAGCCACTAAGACACAAGGGGTTTACAGTTTGTGGAAGAATTAGGAACAGAAACATTAATAATGAGTGGAAAGAGAAAAGAGTAATCAGGAGGCTTCAGTCATTTCTTCCCACGTAGCTTCTCTGCGCCTTTTTAATAAATATTTTATGTTAATTATGTTGATGAGCTTTCCACTATGCTGCATAGACTATGAACTTAAGCATAGTAATGGATTGGTGATAAGGTGTCATCATTTTAAAGTTCAAATTGCTAGAAGCATGTTAAATATTGATGCTTGGAATATTACTGCTACATATGGTTTGGTGCCTCTGCTAGTTGAGCTCCTTGATAAGAAGAATCAGCAATATTATTGGTCCTGATCTGGTAGCTCGGCTCGAATCACTTTCCCACCACCATAAAGTTGTCTCTCTGTGCCTTTTCTATAAATACTTCATTGGTAATTGTTTGGATGAACTCTTCACTATAGTACCTAGACTTCATGAATTTAAGAGCACTACATGACAGGCGTCGAGGTCTCATCAACTGACAGTTGAACTGGCTAGATGTAACCATAAATTCTATGCTAATAGTTTCTCCTATCACACTTCTCACTTGTGGAACACTCTTCTGGCTTCTTGCTTTTCAGTCATCTTCAAAAATTTAAATGCAATGTCAATCATTATCTTCTGTCTTCTTAATTCCTGTTCTTTTATTGTTTTCTCTCCATAATAATGTTTTTCTCATATTCTTTCACACTCAGTAACCCAATGCGTCTTAGTGGATTTATTGCCTCTCTTGGGGTGTAATGATTAAAAGAAAAGAAAAAGAGGAGTGTTTTCGGGAGTGACAATTTTCCAGTATCTTTACCAAATAGATCGTCTATATAAGTTACTATTTGAGGCCGGCAGTGAACATAAGTCCCAATATGTCCCATGAATGTCGCGTCATAGAGATCGCCATTGTTAATTTTGAGTGGAGGAAAGGTTTTTTTTTTCCACCATTGAGCTGTAGATCACAGGCGAAATCATTTGCGATGGTCTTGATTTTTGGAATCCATGAACTGGTGTCATCTGCATCGATATTTACTAATGATCTGAGAATGTTCCTTGGCAGATCGTTAATAAAAAGCGGAAAGAGGGTAGGCCCGAAGAGAGAGCTTCGTGGAATGACAGTGTTATTTTTCCGTTAAGGATGATCATAAAATCCTGGACTGGTTATATATATATATATATATATATATATATATATATATATACTGTTCATATTTAGAAAATTAATGACAAAGTAGATTTATTTTGTGTGTGATGCGTTTCGTCCTTTAGGATTTCATCGGATTAATGGTTCTGTAGATGTAATTATATATTCATAGGAAGGGGAGGGGGAGCATAAAAAAGCAAACTTATAATTATGCATAGATAGGAAGCGTTGAAAATGTTGGGACGCTGAAATTTTAAAATTTTTAATTAAATGTTTTTAATAGATGTGTCTGAGAATATATATATATATATATATATATATATATATATATATATATATATATATATATATAAAAGACATTTTTATGTTTATACATTCTTTTTATAGATAAACATCAAAAATGTCTTAAAAAATAATTGTCGGACTTTGTCCATTTCATAATGTGTGACGTCATTTGTTTACGTTTCGATACGCATGGAGCAGATATGAATGTACGTGAAAGATTCATTGAAGATTGTAGTTTAAAAGCAGTAAAATCGACCTTGCTAACCGAAACGCTCCTCTGTGGCTCAATCGGTTAAGGCACGTCAGGCTATACGGGTTCGATTCCTGTCGGAGGACGAATATATTCTATGACAATTTCTCGGACATTCAGGCTGGTAAATGTTGTTTAATACTGTTTATTATAAACAGAGCATTTACTTAAATATTTGTATCTATAAAAAGAATGTATAAACATTAAAAATGTCTTAAAAATAATTGTCGGACATTATCCATTTCATAATATATATATATATATATATATATATATATATATATATATATATATATATATATGGACACACTACAACAACGTTGTCTCGGCTGCTAAGTTTTAATTTGAATAATATGTCCAACATTTCTAAACGTTTATAACGTACCTGTCCACATTCACAATTTATAACGTACCTGTCCACATTCACAATTTAAGAAAATTCTCGATGAAAATATCTCTGTACTTTTTCACGAAAAGAATAAACAAACTAAAAATTTTCGAAGGTATCTATATTAAAAAAAATTGAAACAAGACCTTAATAAAATTAATTATGAATACTGCACACATATTTTAAAATGTGTACAATAGATAGTTTGAAATGCCAAGGTTTGCACTAGTAGTTTCTTTTTTTTACTACTCATTTCGTAAAAAAACTCTCCACAACATACTTAGTTACCTCCCCTTAAATTGTGTCAGCGGTCACGCACTGACTCTGCGTTCCTCACTCCGCTTGTAAGAAATTTAACTTTCAGATGAACGTAAAAGTTTTGTCTTGTAATAAACAATACCCTGATGATGACATTGCTATATATATATATATATATATATATATATATATATATATATATATATATATATAGTTAAAATAATGAAAATCTTGGTAATCCGTATGGATAATCCCAAGGAGAATGAAATCCAGAGAATTTTGATGTGTGGTTTGATGAGACAGGGAAAAATAAATTTCCTGGGGAAATAAATTTTAACCAATGAATCCTTTAAGTTGTCTTTTTTCATTGAATATATATATATTATAAATTAATTGATTTAAAATATGGTTTTTCCGCGACACAGTTCTAACCATGTTTCAAAAATGGAAGCTAAAAGCTTCGAATTTAATTTTGTAATTAAATTTAAACATGAATTATGATTTTTTGCTGTGCCGTTTAAACCTAGTGATTTTAAAAATAAGTTACTCCAAAATTCGCTTGAGGATGAAATGGAACTAATGTCTTTAATTTAATTACGAAATTAAATTCGAAGCTTTTAGCTTCCATTTTTGAAACATCGTTAGAACTGTGTAGAGAAAAACCATATTTTAAATCAATTAATTTATAATATTAATGCTCTGTAAATTTACACTGAGCACTATTCTTTAAAAATAAAAATATCTATAAGAACACCGGATTAAATATCTTACTGTTCTTTTCTTTTTTTTATATATATATATATATATATATATATATATATATATATATATATATATATATATATATGTGTGTGTGTGTGTGTGTGGGTATGTTTGTGTGTGTGGTGTGTGTCTAGCCAGTTTTATTTGCTTTCTTTATGCTTTTGTTTTATTTCTATCTCTTTAATTGATCGTGATAATCGAAAATCTGCTAAGAAAGGTGAGATGTTATTCGAACCTGGAAGAACATTTACTGTGGTTGATCTAGTGATTAAAGCACTTTCTATATACTTTCGCTTTAGTAAAACTGTTCAAATATTAAGTAATTAAATTAACGTAATTCATTAGTGTGAGTCCTCTAACTCACGAATTCTGCATTTTTAATCATTTTTTTTTGACAATATCGCCGATTACACTTTAAATGAAGTGATATAAAAAGTGGCTCCGTTTTCACATCTTTCTTCATTCTACATTCAAATAAATTGAGAGCTGCTATCAACCAATATAAAATGAATTGTGTTGTATTTTTCGACAATAACCACCACAACAGATCACTGTCGAGTGTACAAATTGATTATATTACGTCTGGTGTGATGAGAGTTTTTTTTTACAATAAAAACTCAATGTATGAGCAAGAGCATTAATAAAAAAAAAAGCCTTGTAATTGAGCAGATTCGTTTGCAAAAGAACAGTAGAATTATACAGCGCCTATCAGCATCGAAATTCTATTTTTAACTGTGATTCATCCAACTCTGCTCTTCACTAATAAAGGAATATAAATCAACTCAAATGAGTCTTACTGAGCTGAATCATCAGACAAGATGGCTTCGTTCAATAAATTGAGAAATTGTTTATTTACAACAATAATTTGATATTTACAATATTCTAAAAGCTAATAGAATTAGAACTAATGCAATGCAATATTTTATCTGTTGTGACCTGTTTAGAGACCAGAAAGACGAAGGTAGGTTGAACAAGTGTATTTAAATAACAGATATATACAAAGCAAGAGTGTTAGCAATAAGCAGATAGAGGTGTACGTCCGAACAGTAAGTTAACACTGCGTCTACACTCCCCAACCGACTGCCCTACGACTCTATATTTAACAGCCCCCACGAGGAATGTATGTGGCACAAGGCCAAGTTTAACGTGGGTTTCACCGAGCCGACTAAAAATATTCCCTTAGAACCCGCATAAGCGGGTTCGAGATATGTCTGCCTCCCCGGACGAAACTTGTCCAGGTTCCTCTCTGCCAAAGCAGAGAGTTCGACAGAAGTCGCACACAGTCAGAGACTGCTCAACGACTCCCCCCCCCGAATCTCGCAGTTAGTATTTATGAGAGGAGGAACACTTCATTCTACTGCAGGAGGGCTTACCACAACATTATCATTTACCAATTTATAAAGAAATAAATATGAAATCATTTTTATTCTTAAATTTACAAACATTTACTAAATTATTAAAATATCGAAAGCAACTATAAGGAAATCATTATTATCTGTCTATATTTCTGAGATGAGGTATTATGTACACTATTTACATTGCTCAGAAGAAGGCCGGAGCGTACAACGACCAAAACGTTGTGATAAATATAGCAAGAAAGATGAGGATGATAGTCCGAGCAATGTAAATAGTGAAATCCTTATTATTTACCATTTTATAAAGTTCGAATCGATTGACAATTAACCAGTATTTTGCCAACTATTCCAATAAATAAATAAATAGTGTAAATAAAGAATCTAATAAATAAATATTGTTTATTATATTTGTTGTAAATTCTCAAGATCAAAGAAAATGTATAAATTCACTTTCATTTGTATAAATTTTATTATAGTTCTAATCATTACTTTTTAAAGTAACAAATATTGCCAAAGAGTGAAGCTAGTTAAAATAAAAACTGTGTCATGGGAAAAAAAACAGTTTTTTTGACACTCTGTCTTATTGTAAGCATATTTATCGATGTTTGTGAATGAAGCTTCTTATTTGAATGTTACAATGTTTGAATAGAGATAGTTATGTACAGTTCTTATCTCTTGCCATTAGAGAATGACTAGCTGCATACAGTGACATTGCTTTGCTATTTGGGAAATTGTGAAGTTGAGTTTATTTTCCTGTTCATGTTCATTCATATATAATGGCAGACATTTATTTTTGATCTGTGGTGTGTCTCTTCAGGACATGACGAGTGATCATGGCTCTCCACAACTTCCTATTCTGAATAGCTTAAAGTAAAGTTTACCCCCATTATCCCTTCCAATCCTTGTTCTACCATCCATTTACACAAGCCTGTCAGGTAGGTTGAACATGGCTCTCCACAATTTCCTATCTTTTGGAGCTATAAGAAATATTTAGCTCCTTACTACATCTCACAGTCCCTGTTCTACCATCCATTTACACAAGCCTGTTAGGTATTCCAAGCGAAATTTTAGGAATCCTAAAATTTCGCTTGAAGATGAAACGGGACTAAACACCTCAATTCAACTTAATTTTAATAATTATTTGGATGGTTTCGGCTCTCGTTTTTGAAACTTGAGAACTCTTATGTAGCGAAGGAATCATATTATTAAACAAATATTATATATATATATATATATATATATATATATATATATATATATATATATGTATGTAGTATGGTTATGAATATTTGTAAAATAATTGATTACCTGTACGATAATTCGACGAACATTTCTTTAAAAAATAATGAGGGGTTTAATTAAAAAAATGTTACTTCAACATGAAATTTCTAAAATCGTATATATGTATAGTAGTACTATACCTTTTTAGAACCTTCTTGAACGTTCCTGGAGCCTTCTAGATCTTTATGAAACCTTCTAGGACTTGTCTTTGTTTATTTGTAAGTTTCTATGTTATAGTATAGCTATAAATTGTTAAATACGTCAAAAGATACATAAGTACTTTCCAATTACATCATAAGCAAATTGTGAAATAAAGCCTCTGAAATATTTAGATTTTTTAACCTTATTGTGTATATGGTCAAAGCGAATTTTCGGTTTGTGGGTGGGATTTTCCAGGATATTCCATAAAGATCTAGAAGGTTCAAGAAAGTCATAGTACTAATATACTTATATACAATTTTAGAAATTTTGTGTTGGGGTAATATTTAAAAAAAATAAACTGAATTAAACCCTTGTTAATTATTTTTTTAACAAATGTTCATCAATTATTTTACGAAAAGTAAAAATAAATAATATATATATATATAGACAAAGTGGAAAACAGTTTTATTGACAACGCGTTTCGCCTTCGTTAAGTAGGCGTCTTAAGGTCAGTATGAAAGACAAATCTGTGTGTTTTTGATATTAAAACCGATAATGTTTGTTTATTATGTTGGTAAATGGTCGAAACAAAAGAAGTTGCGTGTTTTTTGCATTAGTCACGGCAATGTATCCTACTAACGCACACACATACACACACACACACACACATATATATATATATATATATATATATATAATGCAAGTTGTTTTATTATATAAGAAATAAAGAAGACAATCAAAGATCAAACTTCGTCATTGCCAGCGTAACGTTTGCCCCTCGGTGCCTCTTGTGGCACCTTGCATTATTAGAAATATTCATAGAAATATGATTTA
Source organism: Acanthosepion pharaonis (assembly GCA_903632075.3). Lineage (NCBI taxonomy): Eukaryota > Metazoa > Mollusca > Cephalopoda > Sepiida > Sepiidae > Acanthosepion > Acanthosepion pharaonis. Next base: position 433,391 of record CAHIKZ030000711.1, on the reverse strand, counting down.
ATTTTTTCTTACTCGGTTTACTAAACAGGTTGTTGATTTTTTTTAAAACGGAAAATAATTGAGTTGAAAATAATTCACTAAGATTGTACTTAGACGATCCTAAGGGAAGAAGAGGAAAGAAAAGAAAAAGAGAAGAAAGAGGAAGAAAAAGAAAAAAGAAAGAAAGAGAGTTGGATGATGCATGACCCAGTCAATGGTGGAGATAGGAGTCAGAAAGATATCTTGGCCTGCGTGTGGCCGAATTTTTAAAGACAATTGGAAGAATAGAATTAGAAATAATAAGAAGAAAGAAAGGAAAAGACATGATATCAAAACGGGCCGCTTGATGAAAACCAGATATCGGTCAAAACATCTGACCTACTTTTGCGCAGAAAGACTCATTATCAATTTGGAGTAAAGGGAAATTTTAAGAACAATGAGAACGAAATCTTAATCAGAGAAAAAGTGTTTTTGGGTTGAGGGAGTGACCGGTGGAACTATATACAGATCCTGACCTATTAAGAATTGGAAACCTACGATAATAAAGTGGGAACATTTTCAATGTAGATAATTAAGATTTTCTGACTGTCGGGTCTGACAAAGACGGGAGGTGAAGGGGACGATTGTCTCAGTTCACAGATAGCGCCAATATTCTTCCCTGAAGTCACATCTAATTAGCGGCGGGCTGTTTGACAGAGCCCAGGTGAGAGAAAAGCCAAGATTGTCATTTTCGTACGTGCAGAAAAAGGCAAAATTGGATTTTGTTTTTTAAAACAAGAACGATGTAACCACGCCCGAAAGGAGGAGAAAGGATGCTCGATCAATAACAATTGGTCGGAAACGGTCACGTGATCTGCAGAAAAGAAGAGAAAGAAATGCCCGATCAGGAACCATTGGTCGAAAAACGGTCACCTGACATACGAGAGACTAAGAGAGATGGGTGTGCACCTCCCCACCAAAGGCACTGTGAGGAAGTAGGGGTGAAAACAATAGCGATAATGGGAAGTCAAAAAATAATGCGACTTTTGGAATTATCGAGAAAACCCTGACGCCGACAGACCCACCCCAGTTTGTTGCGGCGTCAATAAAAGCAGGACCCCAGTCGACAGAAATCAGTTGGAGTGGAGTTGCAGCTGGACCGCGGGCAGGGAAAGAGCCTGAACGCGGGCATCGGGCCCGATTCACTCGCCCCTTTGCGGGCAAGAGAATCCTCAGACAAGAAATCCTTCCACCCAAGTCGAAGACAAGAGAACTTCCAGCCCAAGCAGACGAAGAAGGAGATTGCTCGAAGGACGCCAAGAGTTGTGGCAGAGTTACGGCAGAGTTCAGCCCCGGACGGCAGCGAGAAGAGATCACCTCGGACGACAGAGAGTTGCGGCTGAGTTGCGGCAAGAAATCCTTCCAGCCCAAGTCGAAGACAAGAGAACTTCCAGCCCAAGCAGACGAAGAAGAAGATTACTCGAAAGCCGCAGAGAAGTTGCAGCCAAGTCGAAGACAAGAGAAGTTGCAGCCAAGTCGAAGACAAGAGAAGTTCTATCTAAGTCGACGAAGAAGAAGAAATACAACTCAAGTCGAAGAGAAGAATCAACTGCGAATGATCGATAGAAATTAGCCCCAGTGTCGAACTAGACCACACTCCGACATACATAATTCTGAAGAGTAGACAACTCGAAATCTTTAAGTTGTATGATAGAGGCTTGGTGCCATAGTCCACAAAGCGGGTCGGGAAATAAGAACAATTTTTCTTTATGTAACGGACATTAGATATAAAAGGTTGTCACCCTTTTTATCAGTAATTTTTGTCTCGTGAGTTTTTTTTTTTTTTACTTGTGTTTTGCCACCCCGTCGGACTCAACTTGTATCGGCCCCAATCCCTGCTGGTCCCGTCTGTCTAAGATCTAAACACAACGTGGGTAGACAGACCGGAGATCAGTACAGTTGCTTCAGTAACCAGGTATTGGAAGCGAGTTGGGAAAGGCGAGGCTGGTGATCATCCAACCAAGGGGTTGGAGCGGCACGCTTGGAACCAGGAGGAGCGACCAGGAGGAGCGACCAGGAGGAGCGACGTCACAGTTGGCGCCGTAACCAAGGGATTCGACCCTGGGCCAGGTGTGTAACCGTCACACTCTTTCATTGGACCGAAGAGATGGAAGTCTGAGGGTGCAAAGTCATGTGGTGATGAAGAAGTGAAAACTGCTGTAAGGAATTGGCTACATCAGTAGCCATCTTAGTTTTACGAATCTGTGATACGTGCAACGCGCCACCCTGTTCATACTGACTTGAAAGAGGTGGTGACTATGTTGAGATATTGGGATGTGAACCTATTATGTATAGCATATGTTTGATTGTTTTCTTTATTTCTTGCATAATAAAAGACAATACATTACTTTTTGACTCGGCATCGTGTATATATATATATATATATATATATATATATATATATATATATATATCAGGTCATCCCATAAGTTCTGTCCGAATTTTCATTTTTTGTTAAAATGAACGAAATTTAAAGAGTATTTTATAATGTCTAATGGAGCTGAACATTATTTTTATGTTTTAGATGCATTTAAACTGATCAAATTTTATTTCAGAGAACAATAAAATTAAATTTTGTTTGATTAAAACCCTGCTAACATGGAAGTATCCAAGAATCATTTGAGGCACATAATGCTTTATGAGTTCAAGAAAGGAAACTCAGCAGCCGAAGCGGCTAGAAACATTCACTCAGTTTATGGAGACGAATGTATGAATGAAAGAACTTGCAGAAGATGGTTTGCAAAATTCAGAGGTGGAGATTTCACCCTTGAAGATGAAGATCGAACCGGGCGTCCAGTTGAGTTTGATGAAAAGCTTCTTGAAGCAGCCCTTGAAGAAAATCCTGCTTTATCAGTTGAGGAATTGGCAGTGGTTCTCAGTTTAAACCATACAACTGTTCATCTTCAACAACTTGGAAAAGTTCATAAACTTGGAAAATGGGTGCCTCATGAATTGTCTGAAAACAAACTCAAATCCCGAGTTGACATCTGCTCTTCTCTCCATTCTCGCCAACTTGTTTCGCCTTTTTTGGATAGACTTGTGACTGGTGACGAAAAATGGATCTTTCATCGAAATGTTAAGCATCGTAAACAGTGGCTTGGTAAAGGGTAAGGACCCCAGCCACAGCCGAGAAGGGAACTTCATGGGCAAAAGGTTCTTCTTTCAATCTGGTGGGATCGCCAAGGAATAATCCACTTTAAATTCTTACCACCTAATGCAACAATTAATGCTTAAATATACTGTCAGCAATTAGAGCGTTTGAACCAAGCTTTGAGGAAAAAAGACCTGCTCTAGTGAATCGGAAAGAGGTGATGTTTCATCAGGACAATGCGCGACCCCACACAGCAAGAATCACGTCACAAAAGATCGAAGAACTTGGCTGGGAGAAAATTCCTCATCCACCTTATTCTCCCGATCTTGCTCCTTCAGACTACCATTTGTTTCGTAGCTTACAGAATCATTTGGAAGAAACAGCTTTTTGTAACACAGGAAGTGGTTAAAATTGACATTTGTGAGTTCTTCGAATCAAAGCCAAAAGAATTTTATAGTAATGGAATTAGTAAGCTTGTTAATAGATGGAAGGAAGACATAGATAATCAGGGAAAATACATTGTTGATTGAATCTGTAATTAAATGTAACATTTGGTCACTTGTTTTCTTTATTCAAAATTCGGACAGAACTTTTGGGATGACCTGATATTATAAAACAATATATTTATTTATATTCGTCTACTGGCCTAAATGTTCGAGAAGCCTTATTAAAGACAAACTTACACTCTCCGGAAGGCACTCTCCGGTAGGCACTAAATTTGGCCTCACCTGACCAACTGCTCTTCGTGGCCAAGTTGGTTAAAGCGTGCCAGATTTCCCGAGCATAGTAAACGAAGCATCTACTATACTCACATACGAGTATCCAGTAAAAATAATGTTTGAAGTGATAAAATTTGTTTGGATTAATAATAATAATAATAATAATAATAATAATATATATATATATATATATATATATATATATATATATATAATAATAATAATATGTATATATATATATATATATATATATATATATATATATATATTCATTAAAAGACATTTTTATGTTTAACGTTGTTTTTATAGATACAAGTATTTAAGTAAATGCTCTGTTTATGATAAACAGTATTGAATAACATTTACCGGCCTGAATGTCATAGAAATTTTCAAAAATATTCGTTCTTTGACCTTGAAAATTTCTCGGACATTCAGGCCGGTAAATGTTATTTAATACTGTTTATCATAAACAGAGCATTTACTTAAATACTTGTATCTATAAAAAAAATGTTAAACATAAAATGTCTTTAATGAATAAATTGTCGGACCTTGTCCATTTCTTAATATATATATATATATATATATATATATATAAAACACTTTTACAAACACAAGAAAATTAAATTAAAAGCTTAATCGTAATACCGTGTCAGTCGTCTTTAAGAAAACATATAAAAGAGGGGCTGCTGTAATAATTTTATATTTGTACATTAATCTATTAAACTGCAGATAAGCCATTTTGTTGCACTTGATGCAGTATCATGATTACATTCTCCAGAACTTTATGGATGAGGACCTGATTTAAGTGTTTTTTAGAGACTTGTAGAATATTCAAGTGTTTCCGATTGGAAGCAAGATTTGTCTGAACTCAAACTTTTGATTTTGCTGAAGGAATCTCTCTGCCTACACTGGCGTTCAGGTCTCGCATGACAATGGTGACTTCCTGCGATTTGCAAAGTGCCTTGGCATTGTCCAGCTTTTCGATTTCTTCTTCCCTACTTTTCGCTGTCGGTGGGTACATTATTATGATAGACATGTTAAAGGGCTTTCCTTTCATCTTGACTACAAGAATTCTTTCGGATAGTTGGTAGTATCCCAGCACGCAATTCTTGAGCGTTTTATCTAATATCAGTCCTATTCCTTTATCGCTTCTCTCTCCGCCGGTATGAATAATCCTGTGCTCGTCACTGACAAAATCTCCGTTGTTTGGTCATCTGGTTTCACATACACCTAAGATGTTGATTATTAGCCTGCTCATCTCCTGTTTCACATTATCTAACTGGCCGCAGTTGTTCAATATCCGAACATTCCATGTCCTGAGGGTTATTTTATTTTTGATACGAACAGTCGCAGGATAACGGTCCGGTGACACCTGTTGCTCATGTCGTTCCTTTCCGAACGAGGGATAGGCCCCGAAGAATGTTATCCTCTTTACGTTGTTAGTGCTAGTATTAGATAGAAATTAGTGTGTTTAAAGTGTTGAATATATAACAGATTTCAAAATTGCTATTTTAGAAATAAGCCACTCAAAGTACTGTGAGAATCTTTCAAAGACATTCATGACAGAAGCAAATGAAGTGTGTGACTTCACATATGTTGATATAATGGATATTTATTCTTCCACTAAACACTAGCGGCTAAATTGTCCTCTTAGAAAAGCTTCACCAGTTTTAAGGTTGAACTGCCTACAGAATGGATAGTACTGATCATTAAAGCATATACCATGATTGACAAAGAAAAGCTTGCAACTGAATTAAAATTATTCAATTGATGTTCCGACATGCATGAATATTGCAAATTAATTGAGCTGCTGAAATTTATGTTAGAAAATAATCTAGATGTTGTTCTTAGTGAAGTTAGGAAACTGCAAAAAATCCTTTTTACAATTCTCATGACTACATCAGAGCCAGAATGCTGCATTTCTACATTGAAAAGAATAAAACCTTTTCTCAGGAGCACTGTGAATCCTAAAAGACTAAATGCACTTGCAGAAAATTTCCTTCAACATTTCTCCAGAGATCAAGGAGAAAATTATTAGCCTTTTCAAAATAAAACAAAAAGAATGAATTTCATTTTTAAATGAATAAATCAAGCTTGAACTGTAACAATTAGTAAGTAAAAAATAACAATTAGTAAGTAAAAAATAACAATTAGTAAGTAAAAAATAATTTTTTCGTTTAACATTTTATCAAGTTTATTTATAAATTTTACTTTTATGTGTTTGTTTCGTTTTTTAAAACAATGGCTAAAACTTTTCTAAAGCAGCAACCCCACTAATTTTGACCATGAGTTGCCATTGCTTGTGGACTTCATAAAGCGGGAACATAATTGGTCGTTGATTCTATAAAAGGAGATTCATACACCTTTGACCTTCTTGATTTTTAATTTAGCTGAAAGCTTAAGCATCTTTCTGAATATAAAAGTCAGATGGGGGGGACCCGGTTTAATTGCCGATAACTTGACCATGCAACAGGTATGTTACATGCTACCAGTAGCAGTCGTAGACTGACTTGACTGTATGAGTATGACCTATATTTTAGAAAATGGCTGCTAGACGATTAGTGATGAGAGGGGAAAGTAATAAACTACAAATAGCAATTCGACTGTTTTTCTTTACCTCCTTGAGGAAAAAAAAACTTCTGTGCATGTTTTTGTTTGTTAACGGAGTCTAAAGGCCGATCCCGAACAGTCACGAAGGGACACAAGAGAATTAACATCCACCACCACTGTCTCTCCAACTCTGCCTGACCCAATTCACCTAACTTAGACGTCGACAGTTTCGTACAGACAATTGATAGACATTCAAACTCAAATTCACGTCATATCCGCCCCGATTCAACGCGAGATAGAAATGATAGACGTAATTAGATATGATCTGCTCTGTGTGAAAAACATACTCATCCATTTGTGGAGAGGGATTGGCATCGTAGAAAACCGATTTGATATGCCATTCCAACAAACCTTCTCGTGTTTTCTGACCCTAAACAACTGTCACTTTAAGTATAATTGGGCCAGCGGTACTTCAACAAGGAGCCAAGGTCTTTAAACGACGCATATCATTCCTCGTGATTAGCACAACGGTTAGATTTTTAGAGAGGAGAAACGATTCGTGTGTTGCCAATATTTTTAGCCAAATACGAGGCAAGGTGTCATAAAAAAGCATCGGGGCTGTTGCTATAGTAAAATGTAACTAAAGTACGGAGAGTGAAGCAATTTGGTACAAACTGGCCTTCAGTTCTGTCGCACATACACACTAAGTTATAACCTTCTCGCTCACATCCGTTATTTATAGGGGTGCTTGGAAGGAAAGTGTGTAGAGTGTGGTCGTCTCACCGCACAGCAGGGTTTCATCAGTAACTATGTCTTGTGTAGCGGTTTTTAGTCAAGCACAACATTCCCCAGGTTCGACAACCACCATATTCTCCAGATCTCGAGCCTTTTCCTCCTTAAAAATGAAATCCCAGTTAAAAGGAACAAGATTTCAAGACGATGAGAAAATTCAAGAGATTGCGGCGAGGCAGCTGTTTGCTATCCTCCAAAAAGAAGTTGCAGGAATGCTTCCGTCAATGGAAATGGCAATGTATAAAGTGTGTGGCTACAGAAGGGGACTACTTCGAAGGAGATTAAATGCCGAATTGATATATGTTGTAGTTTTATTTTTCTCGCACCAGTTGCAATACCTTTTTATCAGACCTTGTATTCAGGATATAAATGACTTTGGTGCTTTCTCCAAATAGTAATGTGTTTGATAAAAAAAAAGTATGGAGTTGATAATACGTTCATCTAGAAGAAGCGGAAATGTTATTGTTAATCTGTATTGCGGTTAACGGTTTGTAATGAGAATTCGGTGAACCGAGTTCGATTTCAACTTGAGTTCGTTATATTCACTTTTGCGGAAATACCCTTCAAATAGGGTGATTCCATGTATATTCCCTCCAGCTATGGATTAAATAACAGATCAGATTAGGCTATTCAACCATGGTTATCAACCAGTCTAGGAGAAGGAAATCTTTGAATCTTCCTGTATGTGGTCTTGGTAGGCCACATACTTTCAAATTCGGGTAGATGGAATTCGTTAGCGTAGGGACAAGTGGTCGTTTAAAGCAAGGGAAATTCTTGCAGAAAACCAACTTTTCCTCGGTGCACAGGGATTGTATTGCAATCCCCGACTCCGTGGAGCGATTCGATTATAGAAACTTTAGTCCCACGTAGCACTGGGTAGATAGAATGTATAACGCCCGTAACAAATGTTTAAAAGCTCTACGAGTGTCAATGACTATTTTATATATATATATATATATATATATATATATATATATATATATATAAAAAAAAATCTTGGTAATCCTTATTAATAATCCAAAAGAGGATGAAATCCTGAGAGCTCAATGTTAAGTCAAAGCGAATAATTTAATTTAAAGAAAAACAGACCACTTTATGGCTCCATTTGTAATAATTTATTTCACCAGAAAATTTTATTTTTCTCTGGATTTTCAGACTTCACTTTCAAAAGGTGAAACGAAAAATGAATTTAAAATTTACACATTTGACGGGCAGTATTAAGGTTATATAAGTTGAATTAGAGGAATGGTGTGAGAGACATGGTCGAGTTTAGAGAGGGAAGCGAGAGTTTAAAATTTATCTTTATATTGCTTTTTATTACAATACTTAATATTGAGGAAGGAGGGAGTAAGGATCAGACATTGACCTATTTCATCAACTTAACAGTCAAATTTTATTTATATATATATATATATATATATATAATATATATATATATATATATATATATATATATATATATATATATAACAAATAGAAAAACAGGTCTTGCGTAAAAGGGTTCGAATGATATGCATGCGACGTAACGGTTAAGAAATTGGTTGCTAATGAGCTGAGTTCAAATTCAGTAGTAGTTTTTTAAATTAATTTTCACACGACTTACCTTGGGAAAAGCATGGATCCATCTCCTGTTCGGCTCTCCAGTTAGGGGTTAAATAGCATTGTAGAATAGGGACTCTATCCTTAAGTGACAGCCAGTCTAGAAGGACAACTCTGAATTACAAAACGTCCAGGAAGCAACGGGAAACCACGTCACTATCTTTTCCAAGAAGTCATAGCAATTCACGAACAGTAAAGGTACGGAATCTGTGTAGACCATGACCTCTGAAAGGACATATTTAAGAAATACCTATTTTCTTTTCTTTTTTTAATTAGAAATCTTCTTCTTCTTCTTCTTCTTTTTCGTGCCGTGTCCCTTCAGGATGTGGGCGATCATGGCCCTACTCAACTTCCTGTCTTTTGTAGCCTTTAGCAATGTTTGACTTTTACTATCCATTCCCCTATCTTCTTCTGCCATTCATTTACAAAAGATTGTTAATTAAATTACTTGCTGTTTTCTTATGTCACTTTGCCTTCTTCATATACTCTGGCTGATTCTCCAAGCCGTCTTTCCTCATTATGTATCCTAAAAAATTCAACTGTCTTTTTTTTTCTGATTCCCTGTGTAAGTATCTTTTTGATTCCATTTCCCTTAGAACTTCCACTTTATTCACATGTTCCGTCCATATCATTCTCTGTAGAACCGCAATTTTGTTTCCTCTTTTCATCTGCGAGGAGATTGTTCCACATTCACTGTCATATAGGAATATGCATATTACATGGCAGTTCTTCACTTTTGACTTTTTTTTCTAATGAAATGTTCTGTTTATTAATACCTTGCTTCGATTTTGGAAGGCATCTTTCACTATTCCATTGCACCTTAGGATTTCAGTGGCACATTTTCCGTCCTCTGTTAAAACACTTTCCTCATTTAAATTTTCGCATATGGTTAATTTTGACAGCTCCATTTCATAGCTCACATATTGGTCAACCGAAAAGCAAATTGGTTATAATGTAGTTGTCAATCCAAGAATGTGCTGACGAAAATCATTGTTATGAAAACAAACAAAAAAAGAAAAAGAAAAATATTCATCACAGAATATCTGGTAAATGTGTTAGACGGTTAGAAATTCCATGGGTGTTGACATATTAAATCATCTATTACTTCACACCTCTACAAAGAAAGAAGGGATGTATGGAAAGCTATGATCACCTACGAACGCAAATAGTATTGAAAAATGGCCATAAATTTCATAATTTCAGATAAAGCAATGAAACCTGAAAAGTAATGATCCAAGCAACAAGTATGGCGATGTTTGCTTGAAAATGTCATAGCCTTATGTCAATGTTGATCGCCTAAATTCAAACAATACTCTAGATTTCACTTTCTAAACTTGACAGAATTCAAAATTGTCTACATAGCCTTGTGGACGATGAATTATTTCCCACATTACAATCATTTTCCCACGGGCGAAACATCGCAAGCCTCGCGTTAATCTATTGCTATTTCCATTTCAAATGTTCAGACGGGCTATATTTTTAAGCTCCATCAGTTCATAAGACTAGTTGCGCCACTGGGAAGTCGGGGTGGGGCACATCCTCTCCAATTTCCTTCCGTTAGAAAGACAAAAATTTCATTTGAATAGCTCCCTTCCTATAAACCGCTACGATCACTATAATCTTAGTTTCTTCAAGATTATGGTTAACCGTTATCTTTCCTACATATCCTCATGCTCTGAACTTATTCCCCTCCTTTACGTTGATACATCAGCTTCATTCAGTGAGTCCTTATCTTTTAAACAGGTTCTATTAAGGAGAATGTCAGTTAGGCCTTTTGGTGTGATTCTTTTGGTAAAGGAGCTTGCCTAAATTGTGTGCGATGTTTCGAGTACTTTTGACTATCGTCGGTTGCTTCTAAGTAAAGAAACTAGAAAGTCCAAAGATAGGCAGTTTCATGTAAACTGTCCAAAATGTGAAATAAACGTGAGTTCACATGCCGGGACTGCGTAATAGATTTTAATAACAGCAAAAGTGACCATTATATATATATATATATATATAAAGAAATATAGTTTTAAGGTGTGCTATATTTATGGGATAAAGTGCTCAATATAAGAGATAGAGCGTGTGTAAATATAAAAGTTAACATAGAAGTCAGCCTCTAAGTGTTGACTTCTATGTTCACTTTAATATTTATATATATATATATATATATATATATATATATGTGTGTGTGTGTGTGTGTGTGTGTGTGTGTGTCACACACACACACACACACACACACACACACACATATATATATATATATATATATATATATATATATATATATATATATATATGTCCTCAAGGACACATGGCTCAAGGAGACATGGCATATATATATATATTTGAACAAACGATAAAAAAATGCGCACAAATTTTGCTGATACAATAGAAATGAATTTTTTAATCATTTCTTTGCAGAAACGAATAAACATTTTAGCAATTAATTTATCAGTTTTTTTTTTAGCAATTTAGGGTTTTTTATGGAAATGCTTGTTTTTAAAAATGGTGCCCTTGTTTCATTTTTGGTATGATTCCTATTATAACATTGAAATTCATGCAGATGTCATGTCACGAAGAGGTTTCTATGTGTGTATGAGTGAGTGAGTGAGTGTGTGTGTGTGTGTGTGTGTGTGTGAGTATATATATGTATATATACGTATCTGTGTATATGTGTGTATGTGTGTGTGTGTGTTTTCCTGAAAATTTTGACCTGGTTACATGCTGACAGTTAAATAAAAGTTTCAAAAAATTTCTTCAAGAGGCATATTTGCTCTAATATATGCAGTTGATGGCCGATGTTGCTCTTAAAAAGATTCGATCATGGCAAGATCCTGTACTACGTAGCCGTCCAGAACCTGGTCTACACGCGTAGGAGTGTACATTCAACAACTATTGCTAACATCAAATCATTACTGATATGTCACGTCCAACATGCTAAACAATTCACCGAGGCCCATTGACTGGAAGGTGCACATCTGATCCTACTCAAACGGTTTTAATTGAAGAAAAGGAACCTTTTTGTGACATGACATCTGCATGAATTGGCTTTTTTCATCACACTGAACCTTATCGCAGCATCGATCAGTATGTAAAGCTCAGACACAGATGTATTCTGTTATGCATTTAACTAAGTTACAGAAATTTTTTGAAATTTTTATTTAACTGTCAGCATGTAAGCAGGTTAAAATTTTCAGGAAAACACACACACACATACACACAGATACGCATATATATATATATATATATATATATATATATACTCACACACACATACACAGACTCATACATATATATACTCAGACACACACGAACTTACTCATACACACATACACACATACATATATCTACCCACACACACACTCACACACATACACTCGCGCATGCATACACATACACGAACATATGTGTGTGTGTGTGTGTAAGCAAATGAAAGTGAGAAAAGGAACTGAAGGAATTTTTTAAGTTGGAAGGAAAAGAATGAAAAAATTAAAAAAAAGTCGCATGAAAAGGAAGAAAGAAATGAAAAAAACAAAAAAATACACGAGAATGGAGAAACCGAAATAAACTAAGAAACAAGAAAACAGCCGACAAGAAAAAGAAAAGAAAAAACAGTAGAAAGAAAACACAAAAAAAAAAAAGAGAAATAGCAGCAAACAAAATAAAAAAAAAATCGGAAAAGAAATCAACAAAGGAAAAAGAATAATAAGAATGAAAACTAAAAAAAGGGGGAGAAGAGAGCAAAGAGAAGGAAAAGAAAGACAAAACAAACGAAAGAAATAAAAGAAGTGAAAGAGAAAAGATGATAATAAGTAGAAGAAGAGATAGAGTTAAATGGATGGAACAAATGATAAAGAAGGGGAAGATAAACGAGGAATGACGAAATGTCTTGTGAGGGGGTAACAGTTATGGCGGCCTATTTTGGCAGATGACAGTAGGTTATAAATCAAATGTTCAAATGTCCGGTTATAACTGCAGCCCTACTTCCAAATCGGAACAGCTTATGTAAATGACGGTGTTTTAAATTAATGGCATGCCTTGAGCATACTTTTTTTTAATGGTGCTTTGTTTGCTACATTCGGTAACGTCGTTAAAATGAGAACGAAAGAAGAAAAACAAAAAGAAAGAGTAACGATAGAATTGAAATGAAGAAAAGGAGAAACAGAAGAAAGACATGGAAGAAGGCCATAGTAAACTAAAGATGAATAGGAAAAGCAACAGTGCAATAATAAGGGAAAAGAACGGTAAAAGAGAAAGAAGAAATAAAAGCGGGGGGGGTAGTGCAAAAAGAAAGGAAAAGAAAACAACTGTGAATTAAAGGAGAGGAAAAGAAAAGGAACAAAGAAAAGGAAGAAAGGAAATTGAGCTACAAAAAAAAGGAAGAAGTATGAAGAAATAAGAATAAGATAGCGAACAAAAGGAGAAATGAGGGAGAAGAAAAGAAAGGACAAATTAAAAGAAAGAAAGGAAAAAAGAAAAGAAAGATCAAATTGTGGAAAAGAGGAAAAGAAGAAATATATATATATATATATATATATATATATATATATATATATATATATGTGTGTGTGTGTGTGTGTGTGTGTGTGTGTAACAAAATACAAAACCAAAAGAAATGTAAAGAAAAAAGTGTAGAAAAGGAAAAAAGATGGAAGAGTTTAAGGAAATAAAGTTGTTGGTATGGGCGAAAGAAGTAAGGCAACTGAAACAAAAGGTAAAGGAAATTCTTTCAAAATGGACGAAATGGAGAAGAAAGACGATGGTAATTCTTCCAAAGCGTAAGAAATGGAGCAGGAAAAAAACCAAGTGGAAGGAAATTATTTCAAAACAGAAGAAATAAAATAGGAAGAGAGGAATACGAAGGAAATTATTTTGAAACGGAAGAAATTAAATTGGTAAAAAGAAAAAGGAAGGAAATTATTAGGAAAAGCTGGGAGAAAAGACGACGAAGGAAATTATTTCGTAAAGAAAGAAATTAATCTGGTAGAAAGACATTATTTGGAAAAGCTGGAACAAATTACGACAAATGAAATTCTTACAAAAAGAAGGAGATTAAGCCGGAAGAAAGGAATACGAAGGAAATTATTACGAAATTAAGATAGTTGAATGGGAGAGGAAGGAAATTATTTTAAAAATTTGGGACAACATAAAACGAAGAAAATTATTACGAAAAGGGTAAAATTATCCTGGAAGAAAGGAAATTAATACAAATTTAAGCTAGTTGAAATGGAGAGAAGGGAAATTATTTTGAAAATTTGTGACAAAATAAAACGAAGAAAATTATTACAAATAGATTGAAATTAATCCGCAAAAAAGGAAAACGAAGGAAATAATTACAAATTTAAGCAAGTTGAAAGGGTGAGGAGGGAAATTATTTTGAAAAGTAGGGACAAAATAAAACGAATTAAATTATTAAGAAAGGGGTGAAATTAAGCTGGATGAAAGTAAAACGAAGTAAATTATTACGAAATTAAGCTAGTTGAATGGGACAGGAAGGAAATTAAATGAAAAAATTTGTGACAAAATAATTCGAAGAAAATTAGTAAGAAAAGGTTAAAATTAAGCAGGGAAAAAGGAAAACGAAAGAAATTATTACAAATTTAAGCTAGTTGAAAGGGAGAGGAGAGAAATTATTTGGAAAAGTTGGGACAAAATAAAACGACGAAAATTATTACGGAAAGGATGAAATTAATCTGCAAGAAACGAAAACAAATGTAATTATTATGAAATTAAGCTAGTTGAAATGGAGGCAAGGGAAATTATTTGGAAAATTCGGGACAAAATAAAACGAAGAAAATTATTACGAAAAGTATGAAATTAATCTGGAAGAATGGAAGACAAAGGAAATTATTACGAAATTAACTTATTTGAAAGGGAGAGGAAGGACATTATATTGAAATTTTGGGACAAAATAAAATGAAGAAAATTATTATAAAAAGGGTGAAATTAATCTGGAAGAAAGGAAGACCAAGAAAATTATTTTGTAAAGGAAGAAATTAAGCTAGAGGAAAGGAAGACGGGGAAAATTATTTCGAAACTGTGACGTCGTCCCCCGGCCGCATCGCCAACTGTGACGTTCTATCCTGATCTACCACGGCGCCTGTTGTGACGTGGTCGTTCCAGGGTCATATCCCGGTCACGACACCAGATGTGACGTCCCTAAGCAGCACCAATTGTGACGTCTTCGCCGCGGCGCCAGCCGTTCGCTCCTCACTGCTCCGTCCGGGTGTCGCTGCTCCAAACGTGACGTTCTAACCCTTTGGTGATTCGGGTAGTAATCTGGTTAGATTTGATATCAGCCTCGCCGTTCCCAACCTGCTTCCAACGCCTGGTTACCAAGGTAACTGCACTGATCTCCAGTCTGCCTACCCACGCTGTGAATTGATCTTAGACAGACGAGATCAAACACACAAATATGCACAAAAGAAAATAAAATGAAAAATCAAAAAGTTCAAAGTATCAAAGAAAAAGGTAACAAACTTTTCATGTCTTGTTGTTCGGTACATAGGACTGCATCTATCTCCCGACCCGCTCTGTGGATTGTGGCACGTCGCTTTCGCTAGGCAAGTTTTAACGCTTCAAGTTGTCTGCTCTCTAAGAAATTGGTGTTTCGGTGTGTCTTTGGACGAAAGTCGAAAAACTTATTTCTGTGGTCTGGTTCTAAGTTGCTCTTCAAACTAATTGTTCTTGGTTGAAGAAGAGTCCAACATTTTGCGTGAATCTTGGTCAGCTATCTTGAGGCGGCTTCAACACTGGGCACTCATCCCTGTCGTCCGGGCTGAATTAACTGTCTTCTCTGCCCGCCTGGGTCGAACGAACTGAACTAACTCTGCCTGCCAGAGTCCGACGAACTAATTTCTGTCTGGTGGGGCTTCGTTTTTATTGACGCCGTCAAAACCGGGGTGGGTCTGTTGGCGTCAGGGGTTCTTCGATAATTCTAAATACATATCCACCCTTCTTATTTCTGGTTAGGGATTTTCCACTCTTTTCCATTTTTGGTAACTCTTTTCTCACTCCCACTTTCTCACCATGCTTCTGAGGGGCGTTAACTTCCCTACCCACTTCTTCGTAGCGGCTTCTCATACTTATACTCTGGATAGGGCGTCGACTGTTTTCTTCGGGTGTCACGTGACCACTCTCGGCCAATGAGGTCTTGGTCGGGTATCTTCCCTCCTCCTTCGTGCGTCATGTGATCACCACTTGGCCAATGACGTCTTAGTCGGGCGTGGACAACCCGTTGCTTTGTTTTGGAAAAGAAATATACCTTGCTTAACTAAAAAAAATTAATGATCTCTCCTCTTTCTTTTCTTTCTTTCAAATCATGGCGGTTAATGTGACAACTCTCTGTTCAACACGTGGCGTTCGTCAAGCAGTTTATCGGTAATGCACTAGACAGCTGGATTATCTGACATGGTCTAAGAAAGGAATTTTCTCCAAGTTTTTCGCCAATTTGGCGTCTCCAAAGCAGAGATAAAAATATGTCAGTTTCCTTCGGTTCATGTGTTTGATAACAAAATTTTATTATCGTAGGGCAAAAGTCTATTCTGTCAATAAAAAACTTAGCCAGTGAAACTACTTGTGTGGGATTTTAATTTTCCATATCCAGCCAAGGCCCCAAGCCACACCTGTGTTTCGTCAATTATCAAACGCAACGTTCCAATGTGGACTTCTTATTTGGTGACATCTCTTGATAACACAATTCCATTTTTCGCGGATAAGCGGAAATCGATCAACGCTTGTTCGCAGGTGGCCTAGATATTTTCTCGTACCAACACCTCCTCGCCCACTCAATCTCATTGTCATTGAAATGAAACTTTTTCGACATTTGATACCTATCAAAAATAACCCTTTTCTTTCTTATTCCCGTCTCTTAAGCCGTGTGTGTGTGTGTTCGCCTATGACCCGTCTCGTATTACTTTTTCCTTTTCCTTTTCTTCGTTTTCTCTTTCTTTCTTCCAAATCGCCTGAATGCATGGCGGTTCAATCCTCTTGCAAAAAAAAGAAAGAATTATTCTTAAAACCTAAAATACATTTCGGCCTTAAATAATCCTCAAATGGTTGATAAACCGTAAAAAAGCAAATCATATATCTATAAATATATCTTTCAAATCGCCTGGATGCATGGTGCCACAAAAGGAGGAAATTAAACTGGCGGATAGGTAGACGAAGGAAATTATCTCAAAAATGAAAAGATGAAACAGAAATAAATAAATACAAAAGAAATTATTTCGAATAGGAAAAGGGAAGTATCAGGAAATGAAAACGAAGGAAATTATTTAAAAAAAACGATGAAATTAGGCTAGAAAAAAAAATGAAAGAACTTATTTCGAAACAGAGGAAATTAAACTGGAAGAAAGAAGAGGAAATTATTTAGAAACGGAGCAAATGAAATTGGAAGACGATTGAAAATAATTCGAAAATAAAATGAATCATAAATAAAGAAAAGCAAATTATTTCGAAATTGAATAAATTAAGCTGGAAGAGAATAATATCCATGAAATTATTTCGAAAATGAAGAAATTATGCTGAAGCAAAGGAAAACGAAGTTAATTATTTCCAAACGGAAGAAAGATAATATGTCGTAGGAAAATATTTAGAAAGAAGGGAAGAAATGAAACAGGAAGAAAGAAAGACAAAGAAATCGTTACGAAAAGGCAGCAATTATGCAGACAGAAATTAAGACGAATGAAATTATTTACAAATCGGAAGAAGTGAAATTAGGACAAAGAAAGTCGAAGGAAATTATTTCGAAACGGAAGAAATGAGATTGGAAAAATAAAGTCGACGGAAATTATTTCGAAACGGAAGATATCAAACAGGAAGAAAGAAAAGCGAAGGAAATTATTTCGAAAAGGACGACATGAAATTGGACGAAAGGAAGCCGAAGCGTTGAAAGAAAAGGGGTATTAAGAAATATTTAAATTAAAGTACGTTTAATAATGAAAATAATCGTGTGGAATAGGATATCTATTTGCAAATGTATAACTCTTTAACATTAACGAAAATAAATAAACAGGGAGATCTCTCTCATGCCTGCTAATGTTAATAACCATTTATTTTCCTATCAAAATACTCATCATAGATGCTGACACATATGTTCCAATGTCCCTACCTCCTTTTCAAAACTATGTGAAAATCCTCATTCGGGATTGTCATCAGCTGTCTCTTTACATTCTCCATAATCTCGTCCATGGCGTTTTAATGGGAGATTTTAAGTTTGAAAAAGCCAGAAATAGCAGCAATCGAAACCAGAGCTTTAGAAGAGTGGGTTGGGGAGGTGTGAGTGAGGTGAACTTTTGCCAAAACGCCCTGCAAGCGAGAGGAAGAATCTACTCGATCGGTCAGTGTGAATAGGATCACAGTAGATGAGTTTTCGGAATGGCATCTCACCTGCCGACGGAGTAGCTGCAGGTGAGAACGTCTGTTCACGCTTGCGCAGTAAGGTCCCTCGTGATATGTCTCCAAGTTACATCAAAACCGTACAACCTTCTCAAGACTCCGTACAGAGCTGTCGAATTAAGTACTTGATATTTTACAGTTCACCTCATATGACTGAGGTATTTAAACATAAACCTGAAACTACAATTTTATATACTATTTTCTCGAGTATCTTCATTTTTTTAATTATTATAGAGGAATTTCGGCTTGAGATAAGGGTTACCGATCCTAGTCGAGTTGACCATTACTAATGGGTACTGAGTTAGCGTGGTAGAAGATTGCTTTTGTGGAGTGAATTTGATCCTCACTCGGGGCAACATACAAAATTTGGCATTAAATAAGCCAGCAGTATCCTAAAATCAAGCAACCTAAACAAAGCAATTGTGAAGAAAACAATAATAATGATGGCCTAAAATTAGTAAGAAAATATGAAGAGTGAATCGAGCCACAGGGTTGTCCTAAATGGTCACAATAGTAATATGGCTTAAAACTAGTAAGCAAATAATAATAATTATGAAGAGTAAATCGACCCATAGTGTTGTCAAAATACTAATTATGAAAGGATATATACAGGATGCGATAGATAAATTGTCGTCTAAATGACGCAAACATGAAAATAACACTGACATCTCATTTTAACAGATATACAGGATGCGATGGATAAATTGTCGTCCAAATGACACAAACAGATATATTTATTTAACAGATATATTTACCAAAATTGCACAAAAATATATTGAAATACTAAACAGTAAATTAATTCAATAAAATCGCCATTGACTTCAACCACGGCTTCCAGACAACTTCGGAGTCTCCTTAATCTCTTCTTGACGCTCTCCTTGTTTAAATTAGTGAATGCTACCATAATCCCTGCCTTCAGTTCATCTTTGGTGTGACAAGAAGTTTTGTTGGTCTCTCGCCCAACTGGGCCCCACGCATAATAATTAGTGGGGTTGTAGTCTGGAGAGTTAGGTGACCAGATGTAAGGAGTGATGTGGTCGTAGAAATTGTCTGACGGCCATGACTGGTTTTCCTGCTTGTATGGCCTGGTGCAGTCCTGTTGCTTGACACAGGGTCTTCTAGCAGCCACCGTCTTGACCCAGGGCAGCACTAACTCCTCAATGTATTTGATGTAGGCCTCCGTGATGAGTCTGAGACCCTCATCAACAAATTCGGGAGCTCCTTTCTTATCAGAACGATCAGAGTAGGTTTTCCGAGCTGCTGTACCTTCGTAATCACCATTAGACTCATCCAACTCTTTCCAAATCCTCTGCACTTTCCACAGATTGACGCCCAGACACTCTAAAATATTCATATTGGAGCTTCTGGGGCGAATGCCAAGCAGTACAGCATGCCATTTCCAAGTTACACATTTTAAGGGTGCAAGACTATTAAGAAAATTACAGTAATTAGGAAGAGTGTATCGACCCACATTGTTGTCAAAATAAAATGACACAATCATAAGATGGGGTAAGAAAAGTGAAAAAATAACAATCACTCTGAAAGGCGTTTCTACCCCCAGTGTTGTCATAAATAGTCACAATAATTAGATGGCGTAAAATTAGTAAGAAATTATTAGTAATTATGAAGATTAGATAGACCCAGAGTATTGTATAAACAAGCTACAATCATAAGATGGAGTAAGATTCGTGATAAACTAACAATCATTACGAAGAGTGGATCAACACTGAGAGTTGTTATAAAAAGTCACAACAGTAGTAAGAAACTAACCGTCTATATTTCTGAGATGAGGTATTATGTATACTAATTAAATTATTCGGACTATTGTCCTCATCTTTGTTGCCATATTTATCACAACGTTTCAGCCTTTCAGTATCTGTCTATATTTCTAAGATGTAGTATTATGTACACTATTTACATTATTCAGACTATTGTCCTAATCTTTGTCGTCATATTTATTACAACATTTCGGCCCTTCAGTATCTGTGTATATTTCTGAGATGAGGTATTATGTACACTATTTACATTATTCAGACTATTGTCCTAATCTTTGTCGTCATATTTATTACAACGTTTCGGCCGTTGTACGCTCCGACCTTCTTCAGGTGGTTGGAATGTCGAACTGAACGCTTTATTTCGCTCACTGGGGTAGACTGTTCTCAAGGACACATGGCACAGTGGATAAAGGCGTTAGTTAGATCCAATGATAGGACCCAAAGAGCGTGCGTTCAATACCTGGTTAAGGCGGTGGAGAACTTGGAGAGGGGAATTAACAGGCGATAACTAATAACTGACATACATTAGAGAACTAGAACAGTCTACCCCGGTAAGCGGAATAAAGTGTTCAGTTCGATAATCGAAACATCTGAAGAAGGCTGGAGCGTACAACGGCCTAATCATTGTAATAAATATGGCGAGAAGGATGAGGACCATAGTCCGAATGTAAATCGAGTAAGAAAATAAGAGAAATATGAATAGTGTACTAACCTAGACTAGGCTAAAAAAGCCATAATAGTTAAATGGCTTAAGACTAGTAACAAAATTACAGTTATTATAATTTTATAGTTATTACTGATAATTAGGAAAAAAAAAACGATTCAAATCCATTCAAATTCAATTTAAAATACAGCAAAATATTTCACTTAGTGGAAACATTACCTTTAAACCATCAGCTTGAAATTAAAGTAAAAATAAATCTTTATAAAAGATTTATCATTCGTGAAAATGCATTTTAAACCTTAGTCATCGCTATTTTGTACCTACATTAAACTAACCCATAATATTCTTATTATATTTTTTGGTGTGCGTTTTAACTTTTAAAATGTTAAATTGCAAGAATTCGTAGGAAAGAAACAGCTCTGCAGGAGGGTCACACTTATGAGAAAAATGAAAGTATTTGGAAAAGAAAGAAATATAAAGAAAATTAAAAGAAAAAAAAAAAAAGAAAAGGAAAGAAAAGGGGAAAAGAAAAACCGAATGAGTGAAGTAGAATGAAATATGGCGTAAGACAAAACGAAAGACGAGACAGGTTATGAGCGGGCAAAGCAAAGCTAATTAAGGGAATGCAAATAAATAATTAAAGAAAAAGAAAGAAAGAAAGAAAAAAAAGAAAGAAAAAAAAGAAGGCAGGAAAGAAAGAAAGAAAACAGTTGAAGCCACGTGATCATAAACGCAGACGAATAAATGAACAGACGTCTAAGACGCTGAGTGGACGCGATATTAAGAGCTCATTTTTTTCTACATCAAGAAATGACGGATTTTAATTTCACCCCCAATTCTATCGGCTTAAAATCCACTTTATTATATCTGCTAGTTTAGCCGACACTAAACACTATTTTGCATGCACACACACACACACACACACATATGTTTAAGCAAACACATCTGTCGACTGTATATTCTGGCATTAAATTATTTTCGGAAATATTTCTTTTGAAAAAATTTTTGATTTAATTTATTTTGTTTTCTTACAAGTGCGTTGCTGATGTTTTGAGGTCATAGATGTATTTCCCGACATCGTTTCTCCAAGCTCTTTCAGGGAGATTGACCATCTGATCTGGCGTAGTTTCAAAATAATATTAAGCTCAAGCCCCAACTCAGGCATTACCCCTCCTTCAGGAGCGATCTGGGGTTATTACCCGGCGCCTGAGGTGTCCCCAAAAGGGGAAGTGACGAGGGGGGGAATTGAGCAATTTTTCCACGTTATTGCCGTTAAACGCACTTTAAACCGCGGCATTGTGTCACACTCGGTAGCGACGTGGACGCGCTGAAAAAATCCCTTCAGCGAGTAGAGTCCTTTTCAGCAGCCATAATTGATTGCATTTTCCGGGGTTTTATTTTTGATCATTTTTGAGATTATATTTTGAATGTGAATTTAAATTATATTATCTTTCTTTTTTATCAGGTCACTCAATGAGTGCTGCTAGTACCATATAACCCATTACTACTTGCCTCATGTTGAGTTTATCGGCGACTAAACCGGTTAGCCCACGAAGCTTTCTAGTGAGGAGGGTGATTAGACACCCAGTGGGATTAAAAAACAAACCTGTTAAAAGGCAGTTGAATATTCTTGTATATAAAATTGTAATTATTGTAAATACTCGTTGGGGTTTAATTTTTAAAAATTGTTATTTTTATCCCCCGCCTAGACAAATTGTACATATGAAAACTAATTAAGATTTCATAGAGACTCTGAGGTATTATGGTAGCTGTAGTAAGAATGGTAAGTAAGAATATGTTGTTTTGGTGTGAGGAATATTATGGTATATTTGGGTCAGTAACCATGGCTAGCTAAGTTTAAGATGAGACAGATTAAAGACCAGCCTTCCCTTATTCCCTCTATGGCCTTGTGCGACATTTTTGTATTTTTCAAAATAAATATTACTTTCTTCTATGGCACCTAGATTTTAAATTTGTACTTTGAATTTTATCCACTGGGTCACGTGTCCTTGAAAAAGGCCGGTGCGTACAACAGCCAAAACGTCGTGAATATGACAATAAAGATGAAGACAACAGTCCGAACAATATCAATATAAATAGTATAAATAGTTACAATACCTTATCTGATATATATATATATATATATATATATATATATATATATATATATATATATATATATATATATTATTTTTTTTATTATTATTTTAATTTTTTTATTTATTGATTACATTCCTGTGTCGTGTTAGATATTTTTCTCTCTTGAATCGATATTACCTATATTCAAGTCTACCATTTGTGCATGCTTGAAATATTAATACCGTATATGACTTGTTGTTCCTGCTAAAAATCCAGTGAAGTATCTGCAAAATGTCCTGGCATCTCGGCTTCAGTGCCTTTCCCACCTCCATAACGTAGTTTCCCTGTGCATTTTCTATAAATAATTTCATGTTTGTTGTTCTGATGAACTTTTCTCTTATTAACCACACCCACCCCAACAGAAAAAATTGTACATATGGAAACTAGTTAGGACTTCATAGAGACTCTGAGGTATTATGGTGGCTGAAGTAAGAATGCGTTTTTTTTGGTGTGAGGAATACTGTAGTATGTTTGGGTCAGTAATTGAGGCTAGCTAAGTTTAAGATAAGACAGATTGAAAACCAGCCTTCCTCTACCCCTCTATTGGCCTTGTGCCACATTTTTATATTTTCAAAATAAATATTAACTTCTTGTAGGGTGAACGGCCATCTTATACAGTGGGGTAGACTGGGGTTCGTAGCTACTTATGCTGCAAGGGCATTGCTTGGCGGGGGGCTTCCTGGACTGAGTTTAACGCCCAGGGCGGAGGTTTAGTTCGGATGGAATCAACGGCATGTGTCCGTGATCAAGTCAAAACTTCAAGTTGGAGGAGTTTGTCGTTCGTTTGACCTGGAGAGGGGTGGGTTCCGCGAGGTCTATTTGCCCAACCTAGATATGCGGAGGGAACTGATTGGGTGCTAAAATGCGTAGCAACCCTAGGAAATCTCATCCTGTGTCGTACTAACATACCGGGTGTAACAGCAAAATTGTACAATTGTTAGATTCGAACTGTTGTCTCTTAGAAATGAATAAAGATATCTTACCGGAATTCTCCGAGATTTTTATAACACTATTAGACTCTAGTTTGAGCAATAAGAATGTATAATTACTCTCCAAGCTTAACAGAATAATCATGATGAAATCGATCGTAAACAAAAATGACATGTTCATTATGAATTAAACATAGCTAAGGATCGGAAGCTCATAAAGGATTGATATAAAGTTCATATATATATATATATATATATATTATTCCAGGATCATTTTCTAACTTATTCATGATGATCTTCACCCTCTCTAAACCTTCTAATTTTCAGTCCTGAAGAAACAAGGTGCCTTACAGGTTTCCCGTACGATTTAAATTTCAAGTCTTTATTTCACTGCTCTTTGGACTGTCATAGCTGAAATTCCTCTCTCACGTGCCAAACGTTTTATGGATTGAGTTGGATCTTTTCTAATTGATCTTTTTAGCTCTAAGTTGAAATGAATGAGCCCTCTTCTTGTAGTGATCTCCTGATCCAGTTTTCCTCTCTAGCGTTCCCTCGTTTTTAAACTTATTCGCCGTTCTCTTGATGGTTCTTGAATGGAATTTGAAGATGGAAGCCAGATTCTAAATGTTGGTACCATTACTGAAAGCCTGAATGATTTTTTTCCTTTTCACCATTTCTCAGTTGGGAAGACAGTGGTGCTAACTCAAAACGATTTTAACCTGTTCTCTTTCTTTTAGCTGAATAACTCAAAGGGTTTTTCAGTGATTCTTACGACAAATGGTGTCAAGGTGGCTAAACGTCTTATCTGGAAACCTGGTCAAAAGAAACTCAGTTAATTTAGTGTTTTTTTATTATTAATCATCTTGTGGGATGAAGAATTATCCCATGCTGTTACACGATTTGGACACTTTTGCTGTTACCCCGGTATATATATATATATATATATATATATATATATATAGAGAGAGAGAGAGAGAGATTGAGAGGGAGAGAGAGTTTTTAGCGTAAAAATGCCTTTGTGTATTTTCAAAACTCTCTCTCTCTCTCTCTCTCTCTCTCTCTCTATATATATATATATATATATATATATATAAACATGCAGATGAAAGCCAGAGTATAAATGTTCTTACTATTACTGAAGGTCTGTTTTCCCTTTCACTATTGCTCAGTTGGGAAGACAGTGGGGCTAACTCAAAACGATTTTAACCTGTTCTCTTTCTAGCTGAATAACTCAAAGAGTTTTTCAGTGTTTCATACGAAAACGGTATCAAGATGGCTGAACATGGCACCTGAAAAACTAGAAAAAAAAACTCAGTTAGTTTCGTGGTTATTTAGCTATTAAACATTTTGCGAGACTGACAGTTTTGCTGTTGGACGATTTGGACAAGTTTGCTCTTGCAACCGGTATATTAAACATGATATTTTATAATCTTAGGTATCACGATCATCATCATCATCATCAGAACCGGGTGTGATATTAGGTCTGCTGCACGACTAACCACCTGACAAGCTCCCTCCATATGTCTCTGTTGTGTACCAATATCTGAGTCTCTATGAATGATATTCCAGTCGGCCCAGTGACGTTGCTAGACCATTCCCCACACTCTGTTTGCCTCTTCGCTTTTTGTCTCAACTACTAAGGTATCACGTGGCCATATCGACTTTCTTGTCGATAGTTATGAGGACTTTCAACAGAACTGTCAAATGTCTTTGGGTGTCTAGTACCGTGTCGTTTGTGATGCGAAGATCCCCTGGATGATTCTCATTCCTAATGTTTGGATTCTTCGCTGTAGTTCTGCTGTGAATGTCCAAGATTCACTGGCGAGCAGAAAGACTGAGAAAGGCAATGAACTTCACATTGTTGCCTTTGACGTCCTTCTCATTCGAGTTCTTTCATTTTGCGACACCTGCCATTTGTTGCGTTGCTTTTGAAATAATTTCTAATCTGAAATTCTCTTCGATCATAATCGAGACAAGATATTTGAATTCGCTCAAATATTTATTTGTGTGCCTACCGTAGAGTAACAGCACATATAGTATATTTCAGTATTATTTGCATATCAATAAAATGATAATAATTATAAGACTAATTGTTCTAAAGTTATCAAATTTCGCTCAATGCCTTAACGTTGATCACATTCGTAAAACCCAATTCATAGACACAACAGACCTCAAGTGGAACCCGTACGTACGATGCCTCGCTAAAGAGGCAAAGGGTCGGTTCTTTGTACCCCCCCCCCGGAAGTACCTGACCTCTCCTGCCATGCTGTGTTATTGCAAGTGTGACGTCCCTCAACACAGCCTTCGCTCGCTCCTCGCTGCTTTGTTCGGGTGTCGCCGCTCCAAACGTGACGTCCTCCTGTCTGCGTCAGTCGTGTTGTCCCGTCCTGTGACGACCAACTGGCTTGGTATCGGTCGCGGCACCCAAATGTGACGTTCTAACCTTTTGGTGATTCGGATGGGAATCTGGTTAGATTCGATATCAGCTTCGTCGTTCCCAACTCGCTTTCAACGTCTGGTTATCAAAGTAACTGCATTGATCTCCAGTCCGCCTACCCACGTTATGAATTGATCTTAGGCAGACGAAATCAATTAGTCGTTGGGGCCGTAATGCAAAGTGAGTTCAAACGAGGGTAATATCACACAAATATGCATAAAATAAAATAAAATGATAACTCAAAAGTTCAAGGTATCAAAAAAAAAAAAGAAAGGATAACAATACTTTATATCTGGTTGCTGGATACATAGGACTGCGTCTATCTCCGACCCGCTATATGGATTGTGACACGTTGTTTTTTTTTGTTAGGCGAGTTTTAACATCTTAAGTTGTCTGTTCTTTAAGAAATTGGTTCTTGGTTTGTCTTCAGGCGAAAGTCGAAAAAAACTTATTTTGGTGGTGTGGATCTAAGTCGCTCTTCAAATAAAATTGTTCTTGGATTGAAGATGAGTTCGGAAGTTGCACGAATCTTAGTCAGCTGCGAGGCCTGATTCAACTGAGCACTCTGGATTGAACTGGACTCAACTCTGAACTCTTCTCTGTTGAACTCGGAACTGATCTTTGCTCGCTGCGACTTTGCTTATATGGACGCTGACCAAAACCGGGGTGGGTTTGTCGGCGTTGGAGGTTCCTCGATAATTATAAATCCAGATCCACTTCTTTTATTTTTGGTCAGGAATTTTCCACCCTTTCCATTTTTTAAAGTCTTCTCTTCTCCACCTTCTCTTTATTCTCATCATACTTCAGAGGGGCGTCAACGGTTCTCCCCACTTCCTCGCAGCAACTTCTCATACCTATCCTCTAAATGGGCGGCGGCGGCTTGCCTCCTTGCGTCACGTGATCACCTCCGCCTGGCCCTCGTTATCATTCGGCTAATGGCGTCCAGCGGGTATGTGTGATCCAGTTGGCTTTGTTTTAGGAAGAAAAAAAAATACATCTTGCTAAAAAAAAAATTATCTTTTTCTTTTCCTTTTCTTTCCTTAATCGCAGCTCTCATCTTCTCTGGCCGCCAACAGAACAATGCGACCAGTAGTGTGATAACCTCAATTCTCATCTGGACTTCGTCAGTCAGATTTTTCGCCAATTATCAGAATGGGTGGTCGTCCAGCAATTACGGCCAACCCTTCCGATAATATTGTTTCGCCCTTATCGCTACATTCTAACAAAACCCAGACCTTGTCTAACGATATCTTTCCCTCGACGAAGACTTAACCTATTTCCTTTTGTTTTCCTTAGTTCGTGGGTGGTCAGCAGTCCGTGACACAGTTAAATGTGTATATATTCTCCCGGAGTTTAGCTAGCCGATCTGTGGTTTGTTAATTAGATGTTCGCCAGCATTAAGTGGCTGTTATCTATCCCCGATAACACAAGTTCGCCACCAGAACATAGTCGATTTTCTTATCCATTTAGAATTTTTCTGCGATGGTAATGAAACCTTTCACCATTTGCGACTTATCAAAATAACATTGTCAATGTCCCCAGTCGTGGGTGGCTTCTTTTATCATCTAAGCTTAAGTCTCGCCTCTCTTTTCCTTTCTTTCCTTTCTCTTTTTCCTTTCTTTTCTTTTTGTCCTGGTAAATGGCGTCACACAAGTCAAATAAGACCAAAAATGGAGTATTACAGCCGCGTATGGGCTGGCGTTGCCCAATCCTCGTTTTTCCAGCCCTGACTGCGTTCAATTATTTTCCACCTTACAACCCCTTTCCAATAGACGAAATGTTGCTAGCCTCTCGCTACACTGTCGCTAGGCCCCGCAATGCTACATTCATATGGTCGACTCATCTTCATTACCTTCGTATTCCATTGATAAGGAGGAAGTTCTAGCTTCTTCCCTAGGAGGGGATGCTTCTCCGATCACTATAATTTTGATCATGGTGTAGTGTCTGTCAACATCTTCTTCTACTCCACCCCCAGCAAAGAAGCTCCTACCAACAGAACATCGTTCTATTATCAACGAGCAGATTAGGACTCATTCCGGGATTTCCTTCGCGATGCCCCCCACCCCCCGAGATGTGGTCTTTAAGCTCCTCGTTCAAAAATGCGCTTATGAGTTCTCCTCCTGGGTAAAAGCTGGAATCGAGGCTTTCATCCCCGCAAGGAAATATAAGGTTAAACCGCGCTCATCCCCTTGGTTCTCCGCCGCTTGCTCAGTTGACATTGCACATAGGAATCACTTCTTTTGCTTATATCGTAGTGACATGTCTGATTGCAACAGACGTCTATTTGTCTCAGCCCGTAACGAGTGCAAGCGTGTCTTCAAATGAAGCAAAGTCACTATTTGCTCATAGTATGAAACAACGTATTGCTTCTCGCAAATTCGGCTCCAAGGATTATTACTTAACAACAGCAAACCCACAATACCTCTTTTGTTCAACCAATTTGAGGTCTTGACCTACTCAGCTCATAAGGCTGAGTACTTTGCTAGGAAATTCTCATCCAACTCAACGCTCCACTCATCCGGTATACCCACATTTCCCGATTTCCCCCTAGAACTGAGGCTCTATTGAGTCGCACATAAACCCGTCGTTTGTATTGGGCATCATCTCTAAATTATACTCCCATAAGGCTAGCGGTGAAGACGGGATACCAGCCACTGTCCCGAAGAAAGGTGCGCCTGAACTGGCCCCTGCCCTCTCCTATATTATATAACTACTGCCTCACTGAATCTTGTTTTCCAGCCTTTTGTTAGTCCTCATCTATTGTTCCTGTCTTTAAGAACTCTGGAGACACTTCTGACACAATTAATTACCGTCTTATCAGTCTCCTACCATTCTTCTCTGTCTTTTTTACAAATATTTTCATGGTAACTGCTCCGACGAGTTACTTTCACTAGTTCCCAGACTTCATGAATTTAAACGTGCAACTATCCTGGCATCTCGATCCCACCCTTTCACTGCCGAAACAGTTAAATGCGGCCGTCTCTTCTACTCCAATAGCTTCATGTCTAGCACTTCCCGTCTGTGGAATTCCCTTCCAATTACCTGTTTCCCTGATAGCTATAATCTCCAACTATTCAAATGTAATGTCAATCGACATCTCCAGATGCCTTGATCTATCCCCTATCCTCCTCTTCATCCTTTCCTCTATCGCGCCTCTTTCTCTCGCTCTCACTCTCTGTAACCCCTTGCGTGCTAGTGGCATCCCACGTTGCTTGGGGTTAAATGCTCCCCACCCAAAATATCTGGGCATGAGGCTTCTCAGTCTTTACTTTATGTTTACGCGGCCTTTTGGGTGATGAATTTTTTCTAGCCTGCACCCTTCTTTCACATAGACAAAACATTGCAAGCCTCTCGCTACTCGATCGCTATTTCCATGAAAAATTTATAAGTGAGCTATATTCCTTAGTTCCCACCAACTCTAACCCACCCTGCTAAGATCCACCAGGTCGTTTACATTGAGTCGAAGCCCCTTCATTTGGTTTGCATTCCTTTAGTAAAGAGAAACTGCTATCCGAATAA
This sequence comes from Acanthosepion pharaonis, assembly GCA_903632075.3. Classification (NCBI taxonomy): domain Eukaryota; kingdom Metazoa; phylum Mollusca; class Cephalopoda; order Sepiida; family Sepiidae; genus Acanthosepion; species Acanthosepion pharaonis. Next base: position 403,775 of record CAHIKZ030000711.1, on the reverse strand, counting down.
CTTCTTCCCAAGAACTGTTACTTCTAGGAACGGAACCCCAAGAAGATGCTTTTGTGACCACTTACGATCTTCAAGTCTAGAATAAAAAGCAATAACATAGCTAGAGTATGTACAGCCGGTGGCAGTCCTTGAGTTTGCCGCCCCCCCGGACCCCACAGAAAAATACATATTACACAGTGGCTCACTGTGCAAAGTTATAAAACTAGTTTGCATACCATTATAACATTACTTTCACATTGTCAAATATAGTGTGCTTTAAATAGACAATAACGTACTTAAACTTTATCAGTAACAGTTAAAAAGCAAAAACGACATATAGGGGGGAAAAGTGTAAAAATTAGCACCATCTTTATTTCTGTAATGAAAATTACAACTTCCTTAACTTTCCTTGTTTTTTTGTTAGCAAATTCTTCAATGAGATTCTCAAAAACTATTTCATCTGTCAATTATTGCTCTATAGAAAATAGATAGGCCAAAATCTATGCCTTAGTTTAAGTTACTCGAAATCGAAAAGATCCTTCAACTATGAGTATTGTCCTGATATTAAAACCACTTTTATTTCAATACAACCTATACAGGCTTATAGTCTACAACAGACAAAAAAGTGCCACCTCCATAAAAGTACCACCCCTATAAAAGTGCCGCCGTCATAAAATTCCGTCCTGGGTGGCCCCCCCCCTACACCCCCTCTAGCTACGCCAGTGATTAACCGTTATCTTTTTCAGATATTTACATAAACTGCGCCTCTTACTCTTATCGCTCAGACAACGACCGTCTTCAGTAACCCTCTAACTTGAGTGGCCCTTCGGTCTTGCATAGGGTAAACATCATTAAGAAAGAGGGAAACTCAAAACCGTAAAGAAGACCCCCCCCACAAATACTTCATTATATTCCCGATGCATCAATGAGAATTCATATAAGAAAGGAAAGGAATTTATGGAGAATTATTATCGCTTACGTCTTGAAGAGGAATGGCTTTTTTAAAACTTATTGTTTTACAAGAAAGCTACGTAAAGAGAATAGAAAATATAGCAGAAAATAATATTTATTTTTTACTGGTTTATTTGATGAAATGTGTGCTAGTTCGCTTTGGTTTTTATTTAGTTTTTAAATTAATTATTTTTCAATAAATTACTTTTTATATAAATTATTTTTTCAATGAATTACTTTCTAAATAAATTATTTTTTCAATGAATTACTTTTTATATAAATTATTTTTTCAGTGAATTACTTTTTAAATAAATTATTTTTCCACTCATCTTCATTCAATTTTTGTGCTACTATGAGTTCTGTTTTTTTGTGTTGGCTTTTTTAAAAAATAACAAATAGGCTATTTAGCCGGTCCCGGTAAAATAGACATTAAAACTATTTTACCGGTAAATATGAATAGTGTTTTAGGACTAAGAATATATTATATTTCAGATCGTCAGCGGAATAGTTGTGTTCGCTGTGTAGGCAGGACTTGAACAACATAGATTCTGTGGTCTGTGACTGTTGTCTTCAGTGGGTGCACCTGAAGTTTATTAGCAAAAGAACCATTCCTAAGGGCAAATTTTGGATTCGCACAGACTGTTATGCCTGAAGTTCTTAAAATATTCACAGACTTCTATATTTATTTTAATAATTGATGTTAAATAAATGATTTTATTATTGTGATTTAACAATTGATAGTAGAAAAGATTTTAAATTGTCTTAATCGATGGTGAAAATAAATAAACTTCTGCCTTCATAATAATAAGAATATTAACCAGCAAAATCGCCGGGGCGTTTAAAATAAGCTTAAAGCCATGGTTGACTATTTTACAGGGATCGACAAAATAGCCTCTTCTTTTAAATAATAATATCTTATGTTGTTGAAGGTGGTACATTGGCCAGCAAACAGATATTGAATGACGGAAGATGGCAACAAACAAAACGACGAATTGAGTAAAAATAAATGTATTGCCAAGTTTATTTTCGTTCAAGAAAATACATCGACAAAAATAAGGCTACGGTGCACAAAGCAAAAAATATCTCTTGCAGCTCATGTAGAGGGTAAGAAGAGCGTTGTCCAGAGAAGGACAGTTTTGGTTGTCGTTTAAAAGTGTTGTTCTGACAGCATAGTTTTGTAGCGGCTGATAAGCGTTGTCCTGAAAAGGACAGTTTTGCAATCGGTGAAGAGCGTTTACCTGAAAAAGCCATTTTTGTGGTCGCTGAAAAGAGTTTACCTGAAAAGGACAGTTTTGCAATCGGCGAAGAGCGTTTACCTGAAAAAGACATTTTTGTGGTCGCTGAAAAGAGTTCACCTGAAAAGGACAGTTTTGCAAACGATGAAGAGCGTTGTCCTGAAAAGGACCCTTTTGTGGTCGATGAAAAGGGTTGTACGGAAAAGGACAGTTTTGCAATCGATGAAAAGCATTGTCTGGAAAAAAGACAGTTTTGTGGTCACTGAAAAGTGTTGTACTGAAAAGGACAGTTTTGCAAACAGTGAAGAGCGTTGTCTTGAAAAAGGACAGTTTTGTGGTGGCTGAAAGGTGTTGTTCTGAAAAGGACAGTTTTGTAATTGGTGAAGAGCGTTGACCTGAAAAGGACACTTCTGCAATTGATGAAGAGCGTTGTCTTAAAAAAGGACAGTTTTGCAATCGGTGAAGAGCGTTGTACTGAAAAGGATACTGCTCCAATCTATGGAAAGCATTGTCTGTAAAAGACAGTTTTGTGGTCGCTGAAAAGTGTTGTACTAAAAAAGGATAGTTTTGTGGTCGCTGAAAGGTGTTGTCCTGAAAAGGACAGTTTTGCAATCGGCGAAGAACGTTGCCCTGAAAAGGACAGTTTTGTGGTCGCTGAAAGGTGTTGTCCTGAAAAGGACAGTTTATTGCATATCATTACTGTTGGCGAGGATGGCTAGTGCTTGAGCAGGAGGAGCTGGAGATTTGTACTGCAGATGATGATGGCTGGCTGGCAAGAACTGATGAAGATGGCTGCACCTCTATACTGGCTGTTGGAGCAGAGACTATTGATCCTAGATGCGGAATAAAATTTTATTTTGAAATATTGCATCATATGCGGCACAAGGCCAAAAGAGGGAAAGGCTAGACGTCACTTACTATCCTACACCTACCTAATAGGATACACGACCCATTCATCCATTATAATTTACTCATACACCACAAGAAATCATTCCTCGACAATTAATCCAACACATACCATAATACAGCATATTCACATACTAAAACACACAATATAACAATTTGCGAACTTTGAGGCCTTTTTATATCCTGAATCTGTTTTACAACGATCGCTATTTAAGCTTTTCCTTCTAGTTGATTTAAAATAAATGTGGGAGTGCCGACAGGATACGACAATATATTCCAGCCTGAACGAAATTCATTATGATAAAATCTTAGATCTAGTGATATCCCGCATAAACGTATAGCGTATCTATGACAGACATTTGACTCTAACGATTTTAGGATCATTAGTTTTATAATTATTGCCATTCTCTTGATTGAAATATGATGCAGCAACACACTGTAATCTCGTAGCATCAATGTTTGTCACGTAAGTTAAATATTCGCGGGTGTGGGATGAACATACCCTGAATAAATATGCGTACATTTAATTATATTATTTATATATTTTATCACGCGGATCTTTGCTTTGCAGACCATCAAATTTTATCGTAAAACTGATATAAGTACCCTGTAGCTACCTTGGGAAGGATACTGACATAGTCGGCATTAGACTGCTGATTTTCATGTGATCATTGGTGACTCGCAAATGCAGCAGGAGATAGAAAAACCTTTCTGTAGATGACACATTCAAATTCAGAGTGAATAACATCTGGGATTGAGTCAACATCAGCTTTTCTAAGAGTGACATTTTAACTTCAAATGCTTAATCCTTTTAAACTCAAAACAATTGCAATTATCAAAAGTAAATTTCTCTATTTTGTGCATCTTTTTTCAAAGACTTTCACACTACTTTCAAGAGTTCAAGACTTCAATATATATATATATATATATATATATATATATATATATATATATATATATATAGTGTGTGTGTGTGTATTTAGGCAGCATTATTTCATTGATGCATGTTTCATTAAATAATATAGAAAAGTTTAGTCTATTTACTTTAAGTAAGTTCCTTTCATATTGTCTGATAAGCTTAATAACATTATCATTGAAAGATGAAAGGAAATCACTTTCTAAGCTTTCGGCTTACATAAGTCATTATCAAAGATGACAATTACAATGATAACAGAAGCCATTGATTTATACCAACGGCTTCCCATACTTAATACTTCTCGTTTTCACTGTCACGAGCTGCGATGCGATTTTCGCTTTCGCGTCTCGTATACACGATTTTGTCGTTGCTTTGAAATTTTTCATGCACCAAAAACTATCAGTATTGATTTGTCCGTGTATTGTTTGATATATTGTAATGTAATTGACATTTTGATATATATATATATATATATATATATATATATATATATATATATATATATATATATGTATGTTTTTGAATAAATTACAGACATTATCTCTGGTAATTTTAATAAAACATGTTCATACTCGTGAGTAACCTTCCGTGCTATAGCTGTTTAAATTTCTTTTATTTTTAATTTCCCAAGTACTTTCGATCTTCTCCTAAGATCATCTTCAGGGGTGCAAGTAGTACAAAACTATATGTTGTTCATTAGTACAAGTATTTATTGTTATCCATTACCGTAATTTTTCATTGTCATTTTAAATGCAAACCGGTTGACAATGTGCCGAGCGTTCATTAGAACGTGAACAACTTTTTTTCCTCTAAGTTATAATGTCCTGGTCACCAGCGCATTAAACCATGAAAAAACTGCCTGTAATTTATTCAATCAGACACTGCCTAAATGCACAAATTATATATATATATATATGTTCAGTTTTATGGACATTAGTTTGTAACCCTGGGCGCTTTTGCAATCATCAGACAAACTGCTTTATTTTTTCAAAAGTTTATGTTTATTATTTGTGTCTGGTTTAGGTGGAAATTTTCTTCTGTGTTTGTTTGAGCTGACACTCTCCCATACATAGACACATATACATACAGGCGTATGCATTTTATTTCGTACAAAACACACACCCATATAAATAATCTGAAGTTAGGCGCAGATACACATCCATCCATTCGAGCATACATATATATACGCAATTGTCATTCTATTTCGGTGTCGGGTCTTTAGCGTTTACATATGTAGCAATGTTCTCTTAACAAGGAACAGGTGGGAATGGTCTTGACGATTTTCAGATCGGCCGTCTGCGCCGTTAGATCAGCTCACATTTCCTCACACATCCATACACACAGGTAGACGGGTACACACACTCATTGGTCTTGGTCTACTATCACCACGTTACTTAACTGTCGACATAATGATGATGATGATGATGTTTGTATTTTTAGCAACGCTAACTGCTGGTGTTTTACTGACGATTGTGATTATGTTAATAGTAATAATAACTGTGATATTATTATTGATATATTAATAATAATTATTGATGTGTTATTGGTTAGGATAAATGGTAAAGTTAGTCTTAATGATGATAGATACAATAATATAAAAATGATAAAAAAATTATGTTAGTTCTGTCACAGATATTGAGCAATTTCTATATATATAGGGGGGCCGACACTATTTTTCTGACACTTTATTTTTTCAAAATTTTTCAGGCAGTCTGTACTGTTTTAGTGTAATGGAAATAACATTTAAAAACTGTTTCAATACTACAAATGGAAAAGCAGAATTCAAATTAGAAGTATTTTTATTTTTTTTACAAATTTTCACATTACACAGGCGACAGTATTTTTCGGACATTGCAGAAACAATGCTAATAGTTTATGGCAGCACCCTTTTTATCAATGACTTCTATCGGTTTATCTTCATAATGTTCGTACATATTGATAATAACGTCTCTTCGTGTTTCTAGCAGTCTATTTTTAGCAACTTGTATGCGCTGCCACAGTTCAGCCTTTCTGGTTATTTCTGGCCCGTCGTAAACAAGCTCTGCAAGCATTTCCCATATGTTTTCAATTAAATTTAAGTTTGGACTTCTTGCAGGCCATTCCAGAGTAGTTATATTTGCTTCACACATCCAATTTGTCACTGATTTGGCCACATGGATACTTCCCATTTCTTTTTCTATGAGTGGTAGGGCTCTCTTTTCCAAAAGTTCTCTGTAGCTCAAGCTATTTTGACGTCCTTTTAAACCACTCAAGCCACAAGTTTCCATTCGGAAATACCATACCCCAAACCATGACTCCTCCTCCTCCTCCCATATATCTCTTGTTGAGAATAACAGGTTCACCTTTTCTCGACCATGTACACCACCCGTCAGGTCCATCGAACTTAAAATGTTTTTCATCAGGAAATATCACTTTCTTGAAGTCGACATGGTTTGTTATCCATCTTTTGGCGCTTCCCAGCCTTGCCTCCTTGTGTTTTCTCGTTAGTGTAATTCTTTTCTTGATTTTAGCATACTTAAGTCCAATTTCGTGTAGCTTTCTTTGTACAGTTCGAACACTGACGTCAAGTTCACACTTCTCCTTTACTTTCTTTGTTGTCACCTTTTCCCAGATGATAACAACCTTGTGACACTCCTCTTCATTCTTCTTTCTGTTCTCTTGGAAATTGTTTTTTTTCCGTCCTCTCTTCTTCTTCTTCCGCTCATAGTCTATACTTAACATGTATTCAACTGTTGACTTCGGTAGCTTCATCTCAGCAGCGATCTTTCGGATGCTGAGCCCGTCTTCTCTCTTCTTTTGGACCAAACTGATGACTTCTTTTGAATGCATTCTTCTTCAGGATTTTAATACGTTTTCGCAGTGAATGGTAAAGATACTCAAATGTAACGGTCAGGGTACAATTTACCTGCAGAAAATTTGCATATTGTAGACATTCGACGACTAAATCATTAAAAAATCCGGAATTTGTGTCATGTCCGAAAAATAGTGTCGCCTAAGTTGAAGTAAAAATAAAGAAAACATGAAACTAAAGACAAACCCATCAATCAATGTTCATACCATTAATGGGCAGTTACTGCTGAACGTCATTTGTTTACATTTGGATACGCATCGAGCAGATAGGAATGTACGTGAGAGATTCATGGAAGATTGAAGTTTAAAGGCAGTTTGTTCAACCTAGCTAACCGAGCGCTCCTCTGTAGCACGTCTAGCTAAATGACGGTTCCGTATAGGATACAGGTTCAAATCCTGTTGAGGGACGAATATTTTCTATGAAAATTTGTCGGACATTCAGTCTTGTAAATGTTATTTAATACTGTTTATTATAAACAGAGCTTTTACTTAAATATTTGTATCTATAAAAAGAATGTATAATAATAAAAATGTCTTAAAATAATTGTCTTAGTTTGTCCATTTCATAATATATATATATACAGACAAACCTCTCATCAACGGACTAATAGTGGGAGGGGTAGTCCGTTAAAGCCGATAGTCTGAAGGTGAGAAGGGATTATTTTTGAGATATAAAACCACTATAGTAACTACCAGTAGTTATGATCATAATGTAAATATTCTAAATATGTATGACATAAATAAATATATACTTAATAGATATATTAATAAAAAATAATAGATTTCTCATTCTTACTTTCTCACGCATGCGCTAATGTATCTTATTTTATATACTGTATACCCGTCTTTGTTTACAATTGAAAGGCCTGCCACCAAGCGGTCACTTTAAGAACTAATATGACCTGCAAATTTTGAATGACGATTTGGAGGTTTTTTTTTTCTGCGTAACTTTTTTTTCTTGCATAACTTTTTTAAAAATTTTGCCTGCTGATTTTGTCCGTTACATCCGAAGTCTGATGATTGTGTCCGTAAATGAGAGGTTTGTCTGTACATGAAAAAAAAAGAAAGGAAAAGCGAAAACGTCTAAAACAAATCGAAGTAAAACTGAAAAAATATTTATGAAAATGAAATAATAATCCGAAGAAAAAAAAAAAAAAACGAAATTAATCACACACACACACACACATATATATATGTAAATATATATATGTATGTATTTATGTTTAAGGGGGTATTTGGGAAGGAATTTTATAAAAGTTTGGTTAATGCCCAAACAAAGGTAATTTTAAGGATTAAACAAATCTATATCTCTGTATATATTACTAATAAAAAGATACTAAGCAGGAAAATGACGCGTGAAAATGAGATATTTAAAAAAAGACATCACTTTTATAGACACGATACTTGAAAAAAAGATGAAACTGACATAACACAACAACTGAGAATGGTTATGAAAACGGAAATCCTCAGACATTGGACAATTTAGATCGAATATTCAACCGGAAGTCCGAAATATAATAAACAAAACTATAGAAAATGATCCGATATATATATATATATATATATATATATATATATATATATATGTGTGTGTGTGTAAGATTAATGACCCAAAGTTCTTTAGTATTTATGTTTTTATTAAAAAAAAAAAACAGTGCTCGATACAGAAGTCGAGTTTAAATTATAATTATTTTTAAAAAATATGATTCCATCACAACATAGACGTTATTACGTTTCGAAACTTGATTCAAGTCCTAAAGTTTAATTAAACTTAAATTTGAGAGTGCAGTTTCATTCTCAAGCGATGTTTAGAATAACTCATTGAAAAAATGCTTTACCGAAACATAGTAATTTCTGTGTCACGATGGAATCATATTTAAATATATATATATATATATATATATATATATATATATATATATATATATATATATATATATATATATATATATATATAGAGAGAGAGAGAGGGAGAGAGAGAGATAGATAGATAGAGAGTGAGTGAGGGAGAGAGAGAGAGAGAGCACATTAAGCACTGGTGTTAATAAAATAGTGCTCGACATAAAATAACAGATATATAATTTATCTATTAATAATAAATACACGTACACATATATCTATATGAATAAATGCAAAATGGGCGCTCCCACGAATTCTAGAATTAAAAGGCCCCAAATCTACTTTATAATAATTTACACACGGTATTTACTCTGTCCCCCCACTTGGACGAGATGTGACACAACGTCTGTTTTTAGTGGGGGACAGGAACAAAAATTCCCTTCATCCCTCGCAACCGTCGCTGGCCCCGGTGCGAGCACCGATCCCTCCGTCTGGTGCAATGGGAGGGCGCGGCCCCGGGCAGCTGTTCCCCAGAGCTGGGCACCTCTTCAGTATTATTATTGCCCAAACGCAAAGACGCAACTGAGAGATGATAAGTAGACGTGAAATTACTCAAAATGGGTAATTTGTATTGACTCAAACACTCACGAGGTCAGGTTGTGACACAAGGTCGGTTTAATCTGGGGAGCCCAAGCGCTTGCACCCGGGCAAGGAATAAAAATTCCCCTCTGCCCCCGCAACCGTCGGTACAACGATCCTTCTCTCTACTGCAATGAGAAGGCGCGACCTCGGTCAGCTGTTCCCCAGGGCCGGCATCTTTCAATATAATTTTCCTCAGTCGTCCCTGAGTGCACTCTGCCCAAACACAGAGACGCAACAGAGAGATGATAAGTAGACGTGAAATTACTCAAAAAGAACAATTTATGCACTAAACACTCTATATTTGCATTATATATTATCTACTTATAAGCGATATCACTTTTCGGTTTAACTAATTTTGCATATTGATTTTAAAAACGTACATTTCATTAATTAACTGGCATTTTTTACTGTTCTTTTATTCGAGCAATGCTTTGATTTTCATATCAAAAATAATTCTGTTTAGGAATATTTTCTTATATAGCGCAGAAAAAGTTTTCGAAATTTGAATTTTATTTTGCCTTCAACTATTTGGCATCTATTTGTAAAACTTTCTCATCAGTAAAGAAAAATATTTGGACCTGTAAAATGTCAAATATATTCAATTGAGTGGCAAAAGTGGCAAACAATGTACATTTACTTTTATGGTTAAGGGAGAAGATCAATCCAAATCAAATAAATTCTATCATAAATGCAGAACTGTCAAATGATAATGAAGATCCATGGCTTTTTGAAATAATAAAAAGTCACATGATTCATGGACAATGTGGCTATTTGAATTTCAATTGTCCCTGCATGTCTGACAACAGATGTACAAAAAGATTTCCAAGAAAATTTGTCAATCACACCAAAATGGATACCGATGGCTACCCAAGTTACAGGACCAGAAAGATTAAAGATGGAGGATTTAGTGTCAACTTTGAAAGAAATGGACAAAATATTCTGGTAGACAACAAATGGATTGTTCCCTATAATCCACTTCTGTGCAAAGCATTCAATGCTCAAATTAATGTGGAATTTTGTAACAGAGTTAAGTCAATAAAGGATGTGTTCAAGTACATAAATAAGGGGAATGGCCAACCTGTGATTGCCATTGACAACCACAATGAAGTAGAAATATTTCACTCAGGAAGATACATTTCTAGCAATGAGGCTGCCTGGAGAATTTTTTTCATTTAACATTCACAACAGACACCCATCAATTCAGCACTTAAGTGTTCATCTTGAAAATGGACAGATGCTCAGGAATTGATTGAAACACCACAAAAACACTACCCTAATGGCATTATTTAACCTATGCAATGTAGATGACTTTATGTTGTAGAGTAGTTTTCACAGTGGAAGTTTGTATTTCAATAAGTCGTCCTAAATTAGGTTCGACGTACAAAACGTTAGGAACTTGAAAATAAGAGTTAATGACGCAGCAATCTAGTTGTGATGGTTGGTACTTCAATGTCCGATATCGTCTGACTCGCTCAACACCACTTAGCCGAACAAGCGACCGCTTCTACTACTTATTATCTGTGGGAGAGTCCATTACAATAGAATAGGTATTATGGCATAAAACTTTACCAAAGCAATTCTCTATCCTGAAGTGTTTAAATATTACATGCCCAAATCTGTAAAATTCCACAAAAGAAGCAAGGAGAACCTCATCCAACTGAAACTGCTATTAAATGTAGCGATGTACTTGGTTGGGTTTATATGCTACATCCCCAAAATTCTGAATGTTTCTTTCTTTTAATGTCAGGGGTCCAAGATCATTTTAAAATGTGAAAACAACCGATGGAAATATTTGAAACACACAGACAGGCATGCATTCAATTTGGCCTTACAGAAACTGATAAGCATTGGGATCAAACTTTACAAAAGGCAGTTTCATATCAAAGCAAATAAGGGATCTCTTTGCTGTTATGTTTGCTACATGTCAAATTACAAATCCAATGGATCTGTGGGTGAA
>CAHIKZ030000711.1:357500-387500 GCA_903632075.3 Acanthosepion pharaonis | reverse complement strand
AACAGCCTGTCGCCTTGAGTGTTGACTTCAATGCTTACTTATATATATATATATATATATATATATATATATATATATATATATATGAATCTATACAGTTTATTTGCGCACACACATACCACCAAAACTTTTCTAAAAATACTTTCATGGTAATTATTCTGATGAATTTTCCGCTATTGTACGTAGATTTTATGAATATAAGCGCACTTCTAGCTTGGTGACAATGTCTCATCAGTTTACAGATGAAATAGCAAGAGATGAAACCGTAAGTTCTATGCTAATAGTTTCTTCTCTCGCACTTTTCGCTTGTGGAACTCTTTTCCGATTTGTTGCTTCACAGTCTTTAATCTTCTAAAATTCTAATGCAATATCAATCCTTATTTTCATTATTATTCTTTTATGGTCCTCTCTCCTTAATAATGTTTTTTCTTAAATTTTCCAAAATTCAGTAACTTCTTGCATCTTAGTGGCTTTATTGCCTTGTTTGCAGTGACATGATTAAAAGAAAAGAAAGAAAAATCCCCCAAAGTGTTATGCCTTGTTTTTAATTGTTCGCCCAAGATCAGGGAATTATCCGATATAAATGAAATTAATGAATGAATTGGATACTAAATATAATTCATTATCCGATATAAATGAATGAATTGGATACTAAATAGGTTATTTTATTAGAAAGGCGTTGTAAAAACATTTTCAGGAGTCTGTTTCATACAACCTTTTCGATATTTAGTGTGTACTTTTAATTTTTGGGGCTTCCGTCCACGTTTTTTTTTATAGTTGAATAAAGAAAATCCGTGAAGATGCCTGTGGAATCTTCCACATTAGCTTTTAACCCCCTTCAGAAAAATGTATTCTTCTCTAAAAAGCCTTTAACCAATCATCATCTCGTTTTTGCAAATCCAATCATTTTATTGGTTAATAAGTAACAAAGTGTAACAAAATTCCAAACGAATCCTATTTCCCGCCAAGTTCTTTTGAGCCGATTTCGCTACACACAAAAAAAAAAATCTGTAAATTAACCGCAGCTGACTCAGTTCAGTCAGTCAGCCACCGGAGTTTGAGTCAGTCATCCAATATTTTTGGTGGAATCTTTCTGACATTTTCTGACTGGTGTTTGCCGCCCGACTGTTTTTTGGACTTTACGCTTTTGTTTGAACTACATTTTTGGTTAAGTTTGATTTTATTACCGTCTTTATGCGTTTTTTTTTACGACTTTTTTGAAACAAAAAAATTTCATTTTTTCTTCTCTTTTTTTTTATCATCCTAATTTTTTTATTTTTGACCTTTATTTTTGCCCTTTTTCTTTTATTTTAGTCTTCTTTTATGATTTTCATTTTCTTTTTCTTTAATTTCTCTTTTAAATATATTTTCGTTTTTTATTTTTTAACCCCTGCCAGTGTTTCGCTTAATTTTTTTTACGACTGACTTTAATTTCTTCTTTCCGTTTTATTTCTTTATTTGTTTCTTTCCTTTTAATGTCTTTTAAGTTTTCCGTGTTTTGTTTTTAAATTTTTTCTGTGACATATTTGTTCTAATCCTTGTTTTCTTTTTTAAATTTATTGTTTCGCCTCTTGGCGAACTTTTGTTCTTTTATTTTTCGTCTCTACATTTTAAATTTGTCTTCTCTTTACGTAAACCTTATTTTATTTGTTGTCTTTCGTCATTTGACTTTTTAAAAAACCTTTGTGTATATTTATTTATTTATCTGTTTTTTTTTTTTGTTTTTTGTTTTTCGGGCGAGCTTTGTGTTTTTTAACTGCTATTTTTGTCATTTTAAATTTTCGCTACTAGGCGAACTTTGTTTTTTCCCCCCGCCTATAGGCAACCATTGTTTCTTACCATCCCTCCCCTTCCCTTCCCCGTGTATAAATTTAATATGGAGAAAAAAAAAGTAACCTCGCATCCTTCCTTATTAAAAGGAAAAAAAAACAAACTTTTATGGATGATTTCAAGAGGTTAGTAAAAAAAATCATTTATTCTACATAAAGTAGCACCCACCCGACAAATATGATACGGAAGAGTACCAAGTCTTATCAAATACATCACTGAATAAGGACATGGCGAATACCCCCAAAAAGTCCGGCCAAAAAAATGGCCAAAACGCAAAAAGTACGGAGGCCAAAAATGGCCATAATGAGAAAATCATGGAGGCCGATAATGGCCAAAATAATGACAAGAATAAGGAAAATCCAGAGGCCGGGGAATCGCCCTCTTGTTAGACGTCACCCCTAATTGTGTAATCAATATAGCGGATTTCTTGGATCGGGCTAAGAGTTACGCACACTTTGTCGTAGAAGGTGGTCACTTAGAAGACTCCCAAGAATTAAGAAAAATTGAGAAAAGAATTGTGTCAGTCATCGTTGTGGACAAGCGTGCGCGCAAAATTTGTCGCTCGACGAAAGACATAATGATAAAATCACTGGAGTCCTTGGGGTTCAAGCCACTCAGAATCGTTAAGGGAGACGGCTACTTCATGTGCGACGTAAGACTGCGTTTCTGCATCAAGTCGGGATTTGATAACGAAAGGTTTGATTTTGCGCACTGAGTATGAAGGCCGAAGAAGGACCAGTGTAACAATATATGAGGTCCCTAGTCGTTTTATCGGGGAACACTTCGCTTCGTATCTATCTGCCCGGTCCACACATTCACCCAAGAAGCAACCTCCCCCTCTGGCAACACCGTCTAAATCACTTCCTCTCAGCAGAGATCCCAGCCCTTACAGACAAAGATCTTTCTACACCCCTCTTCACACTCTCAGTCCTTCCATCGTTAAACAAAGATCCCTCTACACCACTCTTCATACTCCCAGGTCTTCCCCCGTTAAAAATGCTAAAATGCCACCTCCCTCTTCCAAACGTCAGAGAATCCCCACACAGGAGCTGAAAGAGAAGAAGACGCAGAAACACATAACACGGGGGAGGATGTTTGTCTCATTTCCCCTGCTCAGGCCGAGAGAGCCAGGGATTATGGCAATCTCATAAAAGATTTAAAGTATGTACTCTCAATCAGGTAGTATGCGGTCATGGACGTTGAAGTGCCTCAAAACTTCCTGCTTGCCCAAAGGGTTGCAGTTTTTTTTAAATATATGTTTACTAGTGAGCCAGTCAAAATGAGCTGACTCATTTCATAGTCCACCAAGAGAAGGGTTAACCAATCAGAAAGCTCAAAATATTCAATGCGACGTGTATAAAGGCAGCCATTTTTTTTTCCCAAATTGCCTGCGCTGCCAACCTGATATCGAAGACTTAAAGAATTACTTAACAACCGCTACTTTCTCTGAATCTTCACTGCCGACCTCTGATATTGAACAGATTATGGACTTCACTGGATTCCATATTCAGAGACTGTGGCAAACATGGTCAACATCTGACAGTAATCAGGACAGGCACTGGAGCAAAGCAGATTTCGCCAATGCTCGACGAGGCTATCATGTCATATAAGATGGCTTTACCAATTGCAATCGTCCAAAATCAGTAGCTAAAACATTTAAAACAATTTTGTGCAGGGATGGAACCAGTTTTAGTTCACCCCACCCTATATAGAGCCCCTAAACTGACATTTCTCCCAAGGCGGTACGATCAAGGCTGATATGGGCCATGAGTCTATGGGAGAAGCTGTCGGTATCCTTACCCCGACCATGTTCAAACCAGTACTTCAAACCTAATTCAGTCTTATAATGGCACTCTGGTTAGAAAGTATAAATGTCCAAGGCGCCTCGGGGTGAATGTTTGTTGTGTCCAAGAGAGCCGGTTTTCTTCTCATGACTGTGAGGACGTGCCGTCTAAGGCGTTCTCCCTGTATCCAGCATGTTTTGATGGTCGTTCGAGGAGTGTCTCTTGGCTAGTGGGCAAGTCTTTGGAGGTTGCATGTACTCTTGTCTTCGTAGATCCGGCGGGCAGGCTTTGCGTGCTGGATGTTACCATAAGGATAAGGCTCTGCGTCTCATTGGGGTTTATGCGCCCAATAACCATTCTGAGCGACCTGCTTTGTTTCGGCAGATCGAGTCGTTCTTGACGACATCTCGTCGGGTAGGTTTAGCGGGGGATTGGAATGCCGTCCTTGACCCCGATCGTATAGGGCAAAATCCGGGTACTAACAACGGGGATGTGAAACCATTTTGGGACTTTATCGGCGGGTTTGATCGTGCATAAGTACCGGAATGAGCACCCTCATTCGTCAATATATGCTTCGCATCACCTTCCTAGACCGAATGTGTCGCGAATCGGATGAGGACGGCGCCTTCTGGAAGGAAGACGTCCGTAGAAACTTCCCAACCCTGAGAAGTGTGCACTCGTGCGAGGAGGAGGCCGGCCGTACACCCTGAGCCGAGTGCTCCTTCTACCACGAATGTCTTCGTTCTCTGAAACGCCTCTTATGGGCGTTGGATGGCCTCACCAGGTGTTGTCTCGTAGGGAATTGTATCAACTATTAGTCAGGGGTCCGTTCGTGATGATCTAATTGAAGAGCTCGGTGTTACGAAGCAGGAGGCTCGCACTCGATATGGCCTTGGGCGCCTGGGTTGAAATACCTCAATAACGATGAGGCATCACTCATCTGGCTGGTGATTCGTGGGGCCCTCTAGGTCGCCAAAAGAAATCTCCAAACTGCCGACGCTGTATTGGGGAAGTCGAGACCATTGGTCACACCTTCTTTCAGTGCAGGGTGGCAGTGCCGTTGTGCAGGTTTGTTGAAGGCCTCATGGTCCGCATGCTGCAGGGAAAATTCTTTGTCCTTGAGGCCAGTTCTGTTTGTAGCAATGTGGTGCCGCAGATGACGAAGGCTGAATAATATGTGTTCTTTTGCTTACTAGGTGTTATGAGACTTGTGATTTGGACGACGCGTCAGAAGGAATTCTATTATGGCGAGTAGTTCACTTCTTCCCAACTGATCTTGTTCTTTAAGCATCAGTTTAAAGTCAAGATTATGACGAAAAGGCGGCGGCTCACCTCATCAGAATTTGGCAAAAGGTGGGTGAATCTTCGCTCGCTTGTGCCGAGTAAAAGGGGCTGACCTAGAGTGGCATTTTGATGCCGGTTAGGCATCAGGATATTGTTTTCCTGGGTTGAACTTGGGCAACCCATCCCTGGAAGTAGGTTTTTTTGGTATTTGATTCATTAGTTTTTCTTTTCTTTTCCAGTAAACTTAGCTAGGGTTTGTTTGCTCACTGGCCCCTTTTATTTCTGTCCCTTTTTTTCTTTTACTTTAACTCTCCATCCCCACCCTCGTTAGGTGGTAAGTGATGTCAGTTCTCTGGTGGATGCGGGACGCCTTTCGTTTCGCGTGTGTGTTTTTCGTATTTATTGTTGTGTCAGAATTGCGTGCATGTCTGTGTGAGTGTTTGGGATGGATGAATATTTTCTATATTCTTATAGTCCTGCATCGATTTCGTCCAGTTAACTGATATTTCTGCCACATTTAAGGTTGGGGGGTATTACTAACATGATTTTGTTTAGTTTCTCTAAATAGTTTATAACCATATTGTATATATATCGTTGGGGTGTTTTTAGCTTGTTGTTTTTATTCCCCTCCCCTCAAAGACAACGATTTGTACATATGGGGACTATTTAGGATTTTCATTGAGACAATGAGGTATTTTGGTGAATGTAGTAATAAATACATTCGTATGAATGTGTTGTTTTGGTGCTAGGATTATATTGTTTTGTATGTTTGGGTCAGTGGTTGTGAGTATCTAAGTTTAAAATTTAAGACAAATGATGACCATCCTATCCTCATCCCCCATTTTTAGGCCTTGTGCCACATTTTCTGTAACTTTTACAGAAATAAATATTGTCAGCTACCGGAGTTCAACGAGATGTTACCAAATTCCATGCGTGGCAATTCACTGACTCGCACATCATATTGAAATCTCAACAAACTCAACAGATATTCATCAACCATTGTCCGCGTGTTAACCAGCATCTACAGTTGACTTGAAAAGTGAAACAATTTCACTACTAAAAAGTAATTGTATATTTCACCAACTTAGCCTACACAAAGGCAAGCAACTCTTGATAACATTTATTCTTACTTGTAAATTACACACGTACACACACTGATAAATGAACGGACACATATGATTTCTTTTTTCTTTCAGAAACCAAATCATTTTAAATTTCTTAATCAAAAAGTACCAACATTTCTTAACAACATTCCTGCACAAACATTTCTTATGACATTGTCTTAATTATCACAACATTGTAATTGTCGTTGCATGTATATTTTATTGTTGATATAAAAATATCTTTAATGTTAAATCTTTAACAACAGTATTTAGTAGTTTCTTGCCATGTAATTTGTTCTTAAATTGTTTGTATAACCAATATTTTGTGGGATACGGAAGCTATAAACACGCATAACCTTCATCTTACTTAATTGTTGCCTTACATTTCACTCCGTGTACATCCCGCAACATGTTATTTTCTTAAAAAAAAATAATTAGGTAATATCGAATCTTATCAAAAATAATTAAATAAAACTGAACAATTTTTTCTGTCAGTTGGCGATAACACAATTTAATAAAATTAAATTGAATAAAATACATAATTTTCTTTCAGATTGGACAGACAAAAAAACTACACTTAATATCTACTTTACAAAAAAATCCGATTTTGAATTTCATCCCGTTGCTTTTCGTCACAAGCTTTAATTTTTTATTAAATAATGTCGTTTGAAGAAATGAAAGATGTAAATTTTAATGCAGTTTTCGAGCGTAAAACTTTTTAAAAACTGCTCGATTATTTTTTGTACGGATGTTCAAAAAGGAAATAATTCTAAATTACTGCCTTTAACTACTTTTCCCTATCGGGATCTGATAATTCAATAATTCTTAAATTCAGAATAACTGAAAAAATGAATAGATATGTACGAAAATAATGAAAAACAAAAACAATGCATTTAATTAAAAGTATCATATCTAGTAAGTTTCATAAAATAGTATAGAGTAAAATATTATATTCTTAAACTATGGGTCATATAAGGTTACATTATATATGGTTGTTTATCTATATAATGTTAATCAATTATATAAGGTTATTTATTTTTAAACATAAATACCAATGTCTTGATTATTGTGCTGTTGGTGTTCCGTATTTCTTTAATTTTTATTTTTAACTATAAGCGCGCTTTTTAAGTTAGTAGTTTTTAAGTGTGATACATTTTTTTGTTTTTATCTTCTGACACCACAGGTTAGGGCGCACGAATGAAAGTCATTTCCGTTGAGTTTTATGTAAGAAGTAAATATTAACAAAATCCAGTTAATTAATCCTTAATTTTACTGACTTTGAAATCTGTCTCGGATAAATATGAGATTTTTAAGAGATTTTAAAATTTTTGTTTATATCTTTCATCTATAATAGCGGTTTGATGAGACACGTATCTTTTAAAAATGCCTAAAAACTTTATTTATATACGGAAATTAATTTATATTCATCTCGCATTAGATATATGCTACTATCTTTCAAATAAAACTAAAATTTAAGTTCCAAGAAGGCATTTAAATTATTTAAAATGTTTTTTTTCGTTTTTTTTTTGTGTGCTATATTTATGGGATAAAGTGCTCAATATCAGAGATAGTGTGTGTAAATATAAAAGTGAACATTGAAGTCAACACTTAGAGGCGAAGGCTGTTTCATGCTAGATGCAATCGTCAGGCCGACTCGTGGCCTGATGATTGCATCTAGCATGAAACAGCCTGTCGCCTCAAAGTGTTCAATTTAGTCAATGTTCACTATATATATATATATATATATATATATATATATAAATAAATATATAATATATATAATGAAATACTGAAACAACAATTATTTTTATATATTTATTGTTATACGTTATTTATATAAACACAAATATTTAAATGCTCTGTTTATAATAAACAGTATTAACAACATTACATGCCAGAATGTTCGAGAAATTTCATAGAAAACAAGCGTCCTCGTCCAGGAATCGAACCTGTATCCTATACGGAACTGTAACATATATGTATTGTTATATGTTATTTATATAGACACAATTATTTAAGTAAATGCACTTTCTATAATAAATCGTATTAAAATAATTGTCGGACTTAATCCATTTGATAATATAAGACGTCATTTGTTTACGTTAATGTACGCTACGAGCAGATATGAACGATAGAGGGAAAACCACGTCGGAAATATTTCTCAGATATTCAGGCTGGTAAATGTTGTTAATACATCTTTCACAAATAGTAAATACGCGAACAGTACAATGCTTTCTAAGTATATCTGTGAAATTAAAAACAAAAATTAAATCACACCAAAAATATCATGGAGATTAAGGAAAAGAACACCAGCCTACAACAATCAATCATAAAAACTGAAAACTCTGCCTGCAGGAAAAATTAGCTATAATTACCTTCACAGACCAAAACAAACTACTAAATAAATGATCAGAACTGATCTCAGAATGCAGACACGAAAACAAATTTTTACTACGTTACTTAAAAATCAAAAAATGAAAAGAATAAATAAAAATTAAAAATAAATAAACAAAAACAAATAAAATAAATTAATCCAAATAAATAAATAAAGTAAATTATTAACAAATCACTACCACCAATAACCACAATGCAACAGACTACCCACAATGCATCACTGAACCGTTTTTGTAACTAGTCGGGAAACAAACACAACGCATGTTGCCTGACGATTGCGTTCAGCATGAAGCAGTCTAACATCTCTAAGTGTTGACTACCATGTTTACTTATATATATATATATATATATATATATATATATATATATATATATATATAGGGCTGCTATATTTACATTATGCAGGTTTGGTTAAAAAAAACAACGAAAATCCTTTTGTTTACTTTTTTTTTTTTGATTAATCCTTTTGATTTGGACCATTTTTGAGGTTTCCGGCGAGAATTTTATCAAAACTGTTTTCTGGGAAAAATCATGTCACTTTCGATTCATGACTGACGAGGCAGAGAATTTTTCCTTCAGTATCAGTAGGTGCCGTTTCTTTCTACAATAGACTGATCGCCAGTCATGGCTATAGGACCCAATCTGTCCTGCTATTCAATCCACAGTTGGGAGAGAAGATATGGATTCATACCTTTCCCAAGAATATTTGCACATAAGTGAATTTAACAAAACCGACTGGAATTCGAACTCAGTTCTACGATTTCTCATTTCGAGCCGTTATCCATTACACGTAGGAAGGATAGTGCTGATGTCAGGGAGAGAGATAAGCACCATCAGTCAGTCAAGTGTCATACGTGAGAGACTCTTGGAAGATCATATCTCTTTCGATTCATATCGGAATAGGCAGAAGATTTTTCCCTCAGTATCAGTAGTTTACAGTGGGGAACCGGAGCGTTTCTATCCGGGTCAATGGTCAAAATTTACGAAGCCCCCGCCAAAGCGGTCTCGCGTACAGTACTGTTTTGTTTTTCTCAGCCGAGTCTCTGCCCGAAGAGAGAGGCCCTGTCTTGTCGCGAGCCTGGGGCAGACTGCGATTTGACGCCTACTAACCTCATACTATGGAACCTTTTATGGTATTGGACGAGTTCGTAGAATCACCACAACATCTTTGATGTTATCATCACACTCTTTCGTTCATTACTAATGCTGCGTACCCCATTTGTCTTTTTTAAATCTAAAATTTGTAATAAAAACTCATTTTTTAAAATTAATTCTTTATTTAACTAGTCCCGAAAATTTTATTAAAATCAAATAGTTTATTTTTAAAGTTGGGATTATTTCTTATTGAAGCTATTTAAATGCTGACCATTATCTTCATTTGTCGATACTGGTAACCTTCTGGGAATTTGTAACTGAACACTTTATTTAACCTATGAGTAGACTGTTCACGTTCCGTTGATCATGTCTACGGATATCTCGTCTAGGTCTTATTTAGTACTGTTCAGCTGTTGCTCACCCCTTTTTCATCGAGTCTAATTACACAATGACCGGCCTAGGGATTGAACTCACAATTACCATATCACCAAATTCACGAAACAATGCTTTTGGAGACGAGGATCCACTTTAAGCACGACCAACCCCAAAGACCCCACCGGCGGAACAAGCGGATGGTGATTACCTCATCACAACCGTTGAACCAGCGGATGAAGAAGATTACCCATCACGGACTTGTTACAGAAGGTGCCACTCGAAATTAAAAGAGAATCAGCGGCAGTCCGTTGCAGTTTATCTCATTGCATATATGCCGTAGAGGAAGGTCATAAAATCAAGTGTGCGGGTCCCTTCTTCGCAAGTTGAGGTCCACCTTAAATTCACACCATCGGCACTTTCTTCTGACTGATTTTCTTTCACCTTCAACAAACTCTTGCAAAGCCAAACGGCAAGAAGGAATGGATGACGGGAACATGTTTTGGTAAAACTGGAAGCTTTTAGTCCTGAAACTGCATGCTGGCGGTGAATGTAATCATCAACACTATCATCATAAAGGGAGAAATCAGTAAAGAAGAAATTAAATTCTTGGAGACGAGATAAAGACGACGACGACGAATGAAAACAAATGACTGGACATTTAATCAAGTTTTAAAATCCATCAACATTTTCTATTGCTATTAGATTTGTGAAATTCCTCTATAAAAATAATCCCTATAAATATATATGTACTAATATGGAAAAGAATGAAGAGTCAGACAATGTTGGAAAGGGGTGGGGATGACATCCTGAATTATGGTGAAAAGGGTTCATTCGACAAACAAGTTTGAGAACCACTACACGAAGCAAAACATCACTAGCCAGTAACGTTTTGTATAATATTTTAATATCGCCGACTGTTTTTATGATCGATCAAGTGTTTATATTACACGAAATATCCTTAAAACGAAATATCCCCAAAATGGCATCCTGGGGTTAGATGGGGTTATAAAGATGGTGGTTGAAGACCTGGGTATCGGAAGTCGGTAAACGTCTTGGGAAGGATTAAACTTTTGGGACAAAAAATTAATATTTGCATAATTTCAGGCTGTGATCTAGAGTTGTACATAAAACATCTGAAAAAATTAAGGGAAGACGTTTTATGGAACTTGATAAAATGCACCCACCTGACTGGAAATAAATTTTAAAAATGCAGACATTGAATCTCACAATTGGTGTGTTGCATCAGTGTTATATTTGTGGAAGGCAGCCAGCTTTTAAAGTTAGCATTGGAAAACCTAGCCTTTATCTGGACTTAAATAGAGACCATTTACGTTGGTTAAAAATAAAACAAACATCACAGTAATAGCTAAGAGGCTTGGCTGAAAATTTCGTAGCCTGACAATGATGGAGTGATGCCATAACTGTGAAATCTTGCTTGCATTAATTTCAACTCTTCTTATTAAAAACTGCATTATTTCATTCCAGCTAAACTGACATCTGACTGTTCAAAAAAATGGTTTATTCTGTTGTTAAAAAAAGTCATCAGCAGCAGAAATGAAATCATCATCACTGCAATACTGGTTCCTAACCAAATGTTTTTTTTTATGTTGGAGAACAGATGATAATCAAATCAGGAGAATAGGGAGAGTGATAATCCAGTTGAAAGCCACAGTCACACACATCAGCCACTAAAACCAAGGACTTGTTTGCTGGAGCAGTTTCCTCATGAGTCAAGACCCCTTTCGTCAAATTTCCTGGGTGTTTGGTCTTGATTACTCTCTCTCTCTCTCTCACACACACATGCACTCACACGCATATATATATATATATATATATATATATATATATATATATATATATATATATATATATATATATATATGTGTGTGTGTGTGTGTGTGTGTGTATGATAAATTATCAGAATAAAATGTGTATGGTTAATATGAGAAAACCAATTTGAATAAAATTTAAAACATTGACACAGACACATGCGCACACACACATATGTATGCACACGCACGCACACATATATATATTATATATATATATATATATATATATATATATATATATATATAATAATAATAAAATAGAATAATAATTTTATCTATTAATACTGTGAGCAGAATGTTATTAATAATTTGATGAGAACAATCATTAATGAATAATTTATAATAATATAATTCTTATCGGAAGTCCCTATAAGTGATTACAAAACACGGGGTGGACACCGACAAGTATTTAACATTATTATAACTTATTCAACACACACACACACACACACACACACACACACACACACACACACACACACACACGTACATATACACACACACATACACGCACACACACGCACGCACACACACACACACACACACATATATATATATATATATATATATATAAAGCTAAAAAGCGAGAGAGAATGAGATAAATAAAAATACAAAAATATTTTTCGTCATGCAATATTTGCATATATATGAGTGTGTTGGTGATCTATCTATCTTCTATATATATATATATATATATATATATATATATATATATATATTGTCAATATACAATTGAAATGCGATACGCTACAATATCTATATATATTCGGCATCTGTTAGAACGATTCATATACATACTCATCTTACATGCATTTATACAACACAGCATAAATCAAGTGAATATGTTTGTTCAATTTTCCCAATCCCACTACTGTCTGTAAAAGCATATATACACAGGTCCGTTTCTCGGTGAACGTAAATCAGAAGCGACAGGTCTCCAGAATTAATGGCGGCACGAAGCAAACAACAAAATGGCTGTCAGATTGTGTTAAGCGCCGACTCACATGAAATCTTCTCTTTCCCGCCAATTTTGTCTGTTCCCTCGCATTCCCGACCGGTTCCAACCAAACCCCTATCCGCTTCCCATCCGATGCTCGCCACGACCATCCAATCAGAAGTAAATAAAAACCGACTTGTCAGTCGTGCAGCCTTGAACGAATTGGAGATGAAGCCTGTCCAAAGATGTGTGTTCCAAAGAGCAGGTTTTCTTGGAGTCGTCATCATTTGGCATTTCTCGAAACGAGCGCTGTACTTCAGTCCTTTCGTAAGGTATTTATGAACTAGTATAAATATCGTTCGGCTAACCTGGGATACTGTCTAATTGGAAAACTGTTTTTTCTTTTAATTTTCTTAATTTTAATAAATTTTAAAATGAACCGACCCCCTACTCTACACGAATTTCCATGGCAAGTGAACACATGATGACATCCCCTTGTTCTACTTGATCAGACCTTTACTGCTGAAACGCTGACATGCCACGTATACAGGGTTGAATCAGCCTCATTTCCTCCGTATTATTTCATTGGCAAAAAGGAATTTCCACTGAGACAGCCTTTTCCCAATAACGACTACTTTGTGGAACAGACTCCCACGAGGATGCTTCCTCGGTCACTACAATCTTGACTCATTAAGTCTAGGGCCAACCGTCATTTATTCTACATATCCTCATAACTTTCACTCGCTAACTTCTACCAAATACCCCTGGGAAAGACATGAATCCAACTATTATGTACCCACCTATGGGTTAATTAGTAAGAATTGTATCAGTATATCACTATTATCTCCAAAAAATTTTTAGCAAGAAAAATATTTTCTGGTTTTAAATAACCTGCAAATGGTTGATAACCCGTAAAACACAAACATTATATATCTATATGTCTACCATTCGTCCATGCTTAGCATATTGCTGTCATATATGGTCCGGTGCTCCTGCTAAATATTTAGAGTTTCTTGATAAAATCCAAAGAAACAGCCATATTATTAGTCCTGACCAGGCATATCGGCTTTAGTTTCCCACCGCCGCAAGGTTGCCTCACTGTGTCTTTTCTATAAATAATTTTATGGTCAGTGTTCGGATGAACGCATCACTAGG
The DNA here is from genome assembly GCA_903632075.3 of Acanthosepion pharaonis. Taxonomy (NCBI): domain Eukaryota; kingdom Metazoa; phylum Mollusca; class Cephalopoda; order Sepiida; family Sepiidae; genus Acanthosepion; species Acanthosepion pharaonis. The sequence goes on along the minus strand of CAHIKZ030000711.1, from coordinate 373,711 downwards.
GTACCTACTTTTTTTTAAATTTAAGCACAGTACTAGATTAGCAACTAGGTCTCATTAATTTATAGTTGAATTAGCTATCTTCTATCGCACTTCTCACTTGTGGCACTCTCTTCCGGATTCATGCTTTCCTGTCAACTTTCAACTTCGAAAGGTTAAATGCAATGTCAGTCGTTATCTTCTGTCTTCTTAATTCTTATTCTTTTATTGTCCTATCTCTTTAATAGTAGTTTTTTTTTCTCATATTATCTAACATTTAGTAACCCTCTTGCGTCCTAGCGTCTTTATTGCCACTTATTTGGGGGTAAATTTGATTAAAAAAAAGTTACAAAAAATAAAATAAACACCAACATAAACCTTTTTCTTATCACTCAAAACCCCAAAGAAACGGAAGAAGAATCTTTAATCAGCTGACCCGATCCCAAAATTCTAAAACGAAGCTCTTCCTCTTTTAACAGCATTTGCTGGGATCGGACATCCATGAATCTCTGAAGTCGAACATGAAGTTGAAAGGTCGAAACTAAGTACAAACTCTTATTGTATTATTTTACCCCATTTATATTCAGACAATTGTTCTCTTTTCTTGTTATCATAACGTTTCGACCGTAGAGCGTTCCAGGTTTCTTCAGCTGTATATCAATCTACGTAACCCATAGGGGATTCTGAACTGAAGAGTTTATTCATTCTACGGGGGTAGAAATAAGTGAAAACGGATGGGCAGTCACCGGGCAGTACTAAATAAAAATAAGGACTAGATGATATTCCTAGATATGAACAGTGGAACGAAAACAACTTAACCCGTATCTATCCGTATGCGGGTGGTTTGCTGCCAGTGTAGGTTTTGGATTATTCTAATACCCTTCCCAAATATGTCATGGTTAACGAGCAGTTTCATTAGATCTTATCAAACACTTTTGCATAATCTATAAAACCCAAGTACACATCCTTAAGCATTTGTATTATTCTTCCTGACATCATTCTGAGCATAAATATTGCATTCCTTGTTCCAGTGTCTTTAACGAACCCTCACTGTTCTTATCCTATTTCCGGTTTTATTCTGCAGCGCGCCTTGTTCATCAGAATTCGGATGATAAATTTTGTTGTATGGTTCATTAGCTTCATTGTACGATGTATGACATTGTAATTGTCTTAGGAAAACAATGTTATAAAAACATTAGGCGGTAAGGTTAAAAGTATGTATAAGGTGAGAGTGGAAAAGGAAAGAAAGAGAGTGGTGTTAAATTGAACATAATATACCGGGTGTAACAACAAAATTGTCCAAATCGTCCAACAGCAATATCTATCTATCTATCTATCTATCTATCTATCTATCTATCTATCTCAGTCTGTTAATATCTATCTAATTCTTTTAATATCTATCTATCTAGCTAGCTAGCTCAGCCTGTTCATATCTATCTATCTCTCAAGTCTGTTATTATCTATCTATCTATCTATCTATCTATCTATCTATCTATCTATCTCAGTCTGTTAATATCTATTTATCTCAGTCTGTTAATATCTATCTATCTATCTATCTATCTATCTATCTATCTATCTGTCGCTGTCTATTTCTTTCTTTCTATCTATCTATCTATCTATCTATCTATCTATCTATCTGTGGATACACGTTGTATTATTCTTCCTGATATCATTCTGAGCATCAATATTGTATTGTTCCAGTGTCTTTAACAAACCCGCACTGTTCTTGTCTTATTTCCGGTTTAATTCTGCTGCGGGTCTTATTCATCAGAATTCAGATGATAAGATTTATTGTATGGCTCATTAGTTTGTTTTCCCGATGGAGTTCACATTCTTATACACTTAGCTATGAAAATGGATCTACTTAGGTCTTCCAGTATAAAACCACTGTTGTATATTTCATTATTATGGCTGTAATCTTGTCAATGTCCAAATCATCTTAGACTGCCAGTATCTCTGCTGCAATTCCATCTGTTCCTACTGCTTTGTTTCTGTAAATCACAGCGCCTATTTCCTCTACTTGCATTTTTGGTAGTAGCAGTCAAGGCAAAAAAAAACCCCTTTTGCAAATATCCCGCTGTAATGAAGGACTAAATATAGAATCTTCCATACCATTGCATAAACCTCTACACTTTCATAATAAGTGAGAAACAATTACTATGAACACCTTGAAAATATCACATTCTTCATTCTACCAATACACTGAGAAAATTCCGAAAATACTAACTCATTCTTATCTGTCAATATTTATGAGATGAATTAAGATAATTATTTACACTATATACATACCCTCATCTTCGTTGTCACATTCATGATGTTTCGGCCGTTGTACGCTCCGGCCTTCTCTGGTATTTGTCTGTATTTCTGAGATGAGGTGTTGTAATTATTTACACTGTTTACAGTTCGGACTGTTGTCCTCATCTTCGTTGTCACATTCACGACGTTTCGGCCATTGTACGCTCCGGCCTTCTTCGGGATCTGTCTATATTTCTGAGATGAGGCATTATAATCATTTACACTGTTCGTACTGTAATTATTGTAATTATTTACATTGTTCGGGCTGTCGTCCTCATCTTTGTTGCTATATTTACTCACATGGCACAATGGATAAATGCGTTGGTTGAATCCAGTGACTTGACCTTAAGACTTGTGAGTTCAATACCTGCCTGTAGCTGATGTGAACAAAAATTGGAGAGTTGAGTGAAAAGGGCGATAACTGATACTGAGACACCTGGAAGAGTCATGGCACGTGGAATTAGAAAAATCTATCCCAGTGGACAAAATAAAGGGTTCAGTTCAAAATTTCAATCCCCTGAAGAAGGCCGGAGCGTACAACGGCCGAAATATCGTGAATATATCAACGAAGATGAGGACAGCAGAGTCCAAACAATGTAAATATTGTAAATAACTCATTGTTATTCGCTTGAATAGATTGTTGGCTACCAGATTTCATTCGGCTGTTTGTCTATTCGTCGATGATGGTTTTCTCGGTCAAACGTGCCACTTTTTCACATTCCTCTTATGACCTACTGTTTCTCTCCGTATTTGTAAAGGATCTTTGCGCGCTATGAGTCAGACAACTGTTTTATACTCTTGATACCCTCCACAGTATATATACGGCCAATATTTAAAAAATAATGCCTATCTAGAGTAATTACACTTTAATCCTCAGCAAAAGTATCTCACGTACGCACCACAGCACCCTTTCCACTTTCGAGATAGCTATCAGGCTCCTTGTTACGTTCTTCTTCATATTGTAGACTGGGTTTCGATATTGAGTTTGGAGTTTGGAAAAGTCAGAAGTCACAAACTGGGCTGTAGGACCGGAACTGACAGATTTGCGTAATGTGATGTTTTACAACCCCCAGAAAGCCATCCACTCACCAAAAATGTACAAACTCATTCGGTTGTTTCCCACTGCCGGCTGCTGAATAAGCTCATAAGACAGTATCTATTCCCAGATATACAGTAACGTGTTTTCTATTTGGCTGCCAAGTTAGATCAAGGATGCGCAACCGATTCTAGATCTGATTTTTGGCAATTTTCCTCATCCGAGGGAAACAGGTAATATAGACCAGAAAACACGAATTGACATATTAGCTGAATAACCCGTACTATGGACAGAGATAAGTAAGTTTAATATTAAGTTGTTCAGAAAATAATACCCGATTTTAGAATTTATTTCTGATTTAATGTATTTAAAATGTGTTTAAATCATTTATAAAAGTGACCATGAACATCTATACATTTCTGCCATCGAGTTATAAAACTCTAAATGTTTGGACACCAAGAAATCTTTGAATGCAGCTTCTGTATATTCTTTGCAACGGAATATCTTTTGGCTTAAAAATTGTCAAGATGCTTGAAAACGTGGTAGTCAATGGGCTAGAGATCAGGGGAATATGGTGGATGTGGCAAAATCTCGTCTCGCAAGACGGTGAGCTTCTGCAGTTTCATCCTGGGAACATGTAACCGAGCATTGTCATGAAGCAGAATTTGGACCTCGTCTGTTAGCCATGAAATGTGCATTTCATCCAATTGCTCGCAAGAAATTTCGGCAGTGATGCTTTTCCAAAGCTACCGTAACCAATTGTTGGTACAATTTCGGTTTTGGAGCGTGTTTGGATGTTTCATCATCACGGTGAGATATTGTTGAAATGCTAACACCCATTATCTGAAAAGTTTCTCTAACACTTTGACGTAGCTCGTGTTCGACTAGTGTTTTCAGATGTTGATTGTCAATTGCAGATCGACATCCTCTACCACCTTGATCATTAAGATTCGTAACCATGCCGCGGAACTTCAGAAACCAACGACGTACTGCCCGATTAAAAGTATATCTTTCACTCCATGCTCTGTTAATGTTGACAGCAGTTTAAGAAGCATTATAACCAGGCTTGAACTCATGTAAAAAAATGTAAACGCATCTCTTCTTTTTTCATGTTCAAGATGAGGGGTGTACAGTGTTAAAATTAAATTCTGAAAGAGATTAATTTAAGAGGACACTTTAATCATTAGAAATGAGGAATATATATTTGAGAAACTATTATAATAATATATTATATATCGATGGTTTTGTCGACTTCGACAATCACATCGATGTGCAGCGGAGTGAACTCGAAGGTGACTGTGGAATCCACTGCGAGAACGGCAAAGACGTCCCTAACGGGGACACGTGAAGGAAACTTGCCTTGAGGTTTGGGTGCTTCTATTACTGTCTTCCGTTTTGCACGAGTCCCTTGATGTTCTCATGTCGGTTTACCTCAAATGTTTCTGTTGCAATTTCAGAGGGATGTCCTTGATCTTGAAGACTCGTATCTCCAATGCGGTAATCAGTGCCGTACTGTCCGGTCACAAGTGGTTGCTTCACCCCCCCTGCCCTGTTAATGTTGGCAGCAGTTTGAGAAGCATTAATGAACAGGACTGAACTCATGTGAAAAAAAGGGAAACGCATCTCTTCTTTTTTCATGTTCGAGATGAGGAATGTATAGTGTTTAAAGTTAAATTCTAAAAAAGATTAATATAAAATCAAGAGGACCTTTTAATCATTAGAAATGAGGAATATATTTTTATGTAACTATTATAATAATATATTATATCGTTATTTTTATCGTTTTCGATAATGATATCGATGCACAGGTGGGGTTGAACTCGGAGGTAAATGTGTAATCCAATGCAGGAACGGTAAATACGTCCCTAACTATTTATTTGTAGGTCTGATGATGAATTGGATCGTGATTACGACTGCAATGTAATAAATTATAACTATGGTATATTAGTGTTTGAGCCATATATATATTTCCGCTTGTGAAAGATCGTTAACTAATTTGAAACTTTTAAAACCATTTGTTTTGCATTCAACATCATCACTTGATATGACAGCGGGAGTGTTGAAACAAAATGACTATTTTTGTAGTGATTTTATAACATGTTTATGTTATAAATTTTCTAAATAAATAATTATATATATACACACACACACATATATATATATATATATATATATATGATAAAATATAGTTTTAAGGTATGCTATATTTATGGGTTACAGTGTTCAATATCAGGGAGAGAGCATATGTAAATATAAAAGTGGACATTGAAATCAACAGCCAGAGGCGACAGTCTGTTTCATGTTTGAATGCAATCATCAGACCATATGCGTTGTGTTTTTGCTTGATTAATTATCTATAGAGATCAGTGATGTATTGTGGGTAGTCTATCATATTGTTCTAATGGTTATTTTGGTGGACGGTAACGGTTAAGTTTCGAATTATTCTAGGGTATATTGAGTGGAAATAATTGTAGATCCTGATGTGGGTCTAATTTTGAGACTAGTTATCGTGCTGTTTGTTAATTTATTTATTTATTATTACCGTATTTTCCGGCTTACAAGACGCTGTGGCTTGGAAGACGCTCCCTAATATTAGAAAGACATTTCTAAAAAAAAAAAAATTATTCTATTACGACAATACATTCACCATGCGTCCCTCACCTACTGGCACCACGTATTGTTTACATTAATCACTCGTCCGATTTTGTTTGTATGGCAATGGCATACTAGTCAAGAGCAGAAAGGCTCCCGCTGATGCTAGTAAACAGAGCATGTTTAAGTTTGTGGCTTGGCTCCAGGAAGGTTTATAGCCTTGGAAATAATTATAACAGCTAAGTACTGAGGTTACATCATATAAAAAGCTGAATTAGATAGCTAACATTATATTGTAATGACTCAACATGCAAATCCATGTTCCTATCAGTCAAGCCAATTAGGTGACCGTCCAAGCTTACTTGAGCCTGGGCATTGCCTTACATTCATCTTGTAAGACGCACACGTATATTTCAGGGCATTTTTAAGAAAAAAGTGCGTCTTGTAAGCTGGAAAATACGGTAATCATTTTATTGTTGGTTGTTGGTAATTACGTTTACTTGTGTTTATGCGTGCGTTCGTGGTTTGTTAATTTGTTTATTATTTACTTAATTTATTTACTTATTTATTGGTTTGGATTAATTTATTTTATTTCTTAATTTTATTATTTATTTATTTATTTTTATTTATTCTTGCTTGTTTTCATTTTTCGATTTTTATGTAACGTAGTAAAAATTTGTTTTCATGTCTGCGTTTTGAGTTCTGATCTTTTATTTAATAGTTTGTACTTGTCTGGGAAGGTAATTATAGCTATTTTCGCCTCAAGTCAGAGATTACAGTTTTTGGATTTATTGTTGTAAGCTGATGCTGGTTTCTTTATTTTCCATGATATTTTTCGTGAGATTTGCTTTTAGTATTATATACGCTCTTCGACATGATGTAATGGTTAGCAAGCTCATCTTGCTAGATCAATTACGATTAAGTTTCATCCTCTCTCGGGTGCTTCTTAATTTCGGCTTAAACTATGCTTATTGAGCATATATATATATATATATATATATATATATATATATATATATATATATATATATATATATACTATCACAATAATTTTCACGTATGGAATTTTTACGTATGAATCAACACATACACCTAGAGTTAGCTACGTACTGTTTTGCCAGTTTCACGACATCGAACTAATGTTTGGTAGACTCCAATCGTTCTTCCATAGGGGGTTGTATCGGCTGTCTTCAGACCAGAACTCCAAATTCATACCGTCTCGATTCCTCACTGAAATCCAAAAGCTGATTTTCACCAGGCGAAAAATTTTCTTGTAATAATAAATAGCACAGCGCAATGGCGCATGCATTGTCCCCAACACGGAAATATTGCCGACTACTGCTCAATGACGAAGAGAGTCAAGAGTGTGAGAGAATTTCTCCACACCCCGCTTTTTTTTCGTTACCAAGACAAAAACCTCACTGAAGAATTTTGGAGGAAGGAACTTAATTTTTACCAGGAAAACATATCTCCTCGCCAGTTGTTGATTCATCAATTCACGGTTCAAGAAAAAGTCACCGCCACATCTTGCTTGTTTTTGTTTTTATTTCCTTTTTGCGGACTTTCAACGGACTTTATCAGTATATCATACTTCAGAAATACAATGCATTTCCAATAAACTATGTTTCGGTTATTTTTTTGCTAGAAGATCTTTTAGTCCCTTAACTTATTCGTTTCTCTTTTATAACAAAACAATGTTACACTTAGTCAAATTCACACACTTCCTCATTTACTATTTGATTGTTAATTCTACCGTGATCTTCATGAATCATGTTCCTTTCCTATTTTATCGAGCGGGATTTTCTGTTTTCCTCGGCCGGGATTAATTTCTTAATTAATTTCTTAATTAATTTCTTAATTAATTTCTTAATTATTCCGTCGATTTTTACGGGACAGGAAATCAAAAAGAAACAAAAAACATACAAAAAATCCATATTGATAATTTTTTTCAAATTTTTTTATGAACTTTTTCAAATTTCCGAATTAAATATTTTATGTAATCGATAAATTTAACAAAGTTGATAGTTATTTTTTAGTTTATATTATTTTTCCTGAGTACTTTCGAATGTTACTACATTCATTTTCAAGGATTGTGTTTTGCATTTGTTCATGTAACTGGTTTTGGATAATTCCGGCGTTCGAAAGTACTCGGGAAAAGGAATATAAAATATTATTAATAACATTAATTTCGCCAAAAAAGAATCGTGCTTGTCTACTCACTAAAATAGTGTCCATATATACATATATGTGTGTGTGTGTGTGTGTTTATGTGTGTGTAAGTAATTTTTATAATTTACTGTATTTATCTTTTGATGCTTCTTGATTTTCCTCTCACTATTGCTCACTTCAGAAGACATTGGGTTTGACACAAAACAATTTTAATCTGCTCTCTTTTTAACTGAATAAATGAAATGGTTTTTCATTGATTCTTACGACAAAAGGTGTCAAGATGGCTAAACGTCTTACCTGAAAACTCCATTAGTCTAGTATTGATGTTCCTTGAATCGCCTCATTAAGCTCTGGACCGTTGTATTGCAGAAATGATTAAAGATATCTTACTGGAATTCTCTGAGGTTTTATCTATCTATCTATCTATCTATCTATCTATCTATCTATCTATCTATGTGTGTGTGTTTGCACGTATTCGTGTGCGTGCGTGTGTATTGGGTGTATTTGGGCAACTATTTTAATTTATGCAGGTTTACTTCAAGATCAAAGAATATTCTTTTTATTTAATAACTATACGTTGCGGACACTTTACCTGTTTTCCGGAGAGAACTTGAACATAAACTATCCATTGTCTTATGTACGCTTTCATAAGTCATCATCAAATGATTATTTATGCGTATTTCGACAATAGGAAAGAAAAGTAAAATGAAAGAAAAAGGAGTCCAAGATTATTTATGATCACACAATGCTTCGATTTATAAATTCGGAAAAGCTTAGCCACTTTTGATCTGCGGTCTCAATGGAATCGAACTCTCTGCGAGATACGCTTTCTATATTTTCGCCGTATAATTGGTAGCGCTTCGTTTGGATAAAATTCAGTCCTTTGATGGTGAGACTAATCTTTGAAAAGTGATCTTTCCAGTACGCAGTTATAGACGATGGTATATGAACACTGTTCACTGTCCTGGCCACCGACAGGATCTAAATAAATACAATTATTTGGGACCGGTTTGATTGCAGGAGTTGCTGAAAGTTTATTAGTGTTGACAACCAACCGCCTTCGAGGTTTTCCTCCGGATTATCTGTTTGGATTTACTTCCATAGATTTTTGGGGTTTGGATATGACTACAAGGAGGTAGAGGTTTAAAATCAGAATTTTTCTTTCCCTTGGCCTAACAAGATCCTTCTACGGAATTCACGGTATGATAATAGTAATATTAACTGTTTCCTTATATAGAAACACTCGTCATTCATTGACAGAGCAGCTTTGTTAGTCCCCATACTATGTATATTTATCTTATTGTATAATACATGATGTATTGCTTTGTGTGTTTTACTGTTAGAATTATCTTGTTTCAGTGGACAATGTCAGTCGCCAATTTAATTTTCATAACAATGGCAGACGAGGATGTTTACGAAAGCGAAAAGACTAACTTTTCGAAAGAGTAGAGATTAATAATGATGATAATAATAATGCTTAACCTTTTAACGTGGATGATTTGATTTCCATTTTGCAGTCTCTATTCATAGGAATGTCACAGAACTGTCGCTAACCTATTGTTACTTCACTGGCAAAAGTTCAGATGATCCGCATTCTCTTGTTCAACCAATTCGACATTCACAGCCTTGCCACTTCCACAAACTCGAATCGCCATCATTTTCCCTGTGTTCCAAATACACAAAGAAAGTTCCATCCAGAAAACTTTTTCTAAGAACTGACACCTTATAGGACAGTCTCCCACGTGGATGCTTTCCAAACACCTTAATCTTAGGCTCTTCTAGACTTACGACCACATCACGTTGTAACATCGGTTCCCGTACAATCACTGAAGTTAAGTAACCTTGATCCTGGTCAGTACCTAGATGGGTAACTGCTTGGGAATACCAGGTGCTGTAAACTTGAATGTGCGGTGTTCAATAAATAATGGCTCGGAATTGTTAATCGGCGAGCCGGGTTCGAATTCCCGTTGTGTTCGTTATATTTACTTATGAACAAATAACTTAGTAGGAATCTCCCAATTAATTAATAAGACTTGTATCAGTGAACCATTATTATCTCCATTCTCCTAAATTCTTACAATCTAAAAAACATTTTCCGGCTTTAAATAACCTGCAAATGGTTGACTAGCCGTTGAAAGCGAATCAATCAATCATTCATTGATCTCTTCAAATCATAAGTCAATCTTCATCTTTCCTCTGTCATAAACTTTATTTCTTATCATGTTTTCTTCTATTAAGAAGGACCTCCTCATTTTGTATTGTCTGTTACTTTGAGTTGATTTCGAACCTGGTAGTGGATGAAAATAAGTTTTAAAAAATAAGCTATCAGTTTTTATTGGTATAAACACTTAATCTGTGAATAATAATAATAATAATATTGGCACAAAATGAGTAGAAACAACGCAACGACAAAATAGCTGTCAGAATACATAGGAAACTACACAAGAAATATGGCCTAGAGTATGCAGATAAGTGGTACGAGCATTCAATATCGTTAGTAGACGAGTATGAACAAGGGAAGTTCATGTGAAATACCACCATCTTGAGTGACAAGCGCTTGGAGAGCAATCATCCTGATATAAAAATTTTTGCACAATAGTAGCCGTAAATAGATTTTGCGCTAGACTGGAATAAGAACACACTGAAGTCAGAGTAGACTAAAATACGTAGGTACCAAAGACCTGGCAGGGCGAATCCGAGAAATATAGCAAACAGCGACTCCATTTGTTCCTTTTGGGGTTGGTGCAATTAGGACTATTTCCAGGAAACTCGATGCCTCGGAGGACGTCTTGTGGATACCTGATATCATTGGGAGTGCGCAGGTGACAGCATAGCTTGGAACAGCTCATGTGTTGATGAAGATGTGCTGCATGTAGGAGAGAAGAGATGGATTAATACCTTTTCCAAGGGTATTTGTGCGTAAGTGAATGCAATGAACTCGAGTGGAATTCGAACTCGGTTCTCCGATTTCTCATTCTGGCACGTTGTCCTGGGAAATAATCAACGTCTAGCCTGGTTAATACCTAGATGATCGATTGTTTGGGAATACCAGATGATGCAAGCTTGGATGTGCAGGTGGTGTAATGGATAATGGCCCAGAATTGGAAATTGGAGAGTTGAGTTCCAATTCCAGTCGGATTCGCTATATTCACTTACGAGCAAATACGCTTGGGAAAGGCATGAATCCATCTCTTCCCTTCAGTTATGGGTTAATAAGTAGGACTTTTATCGATAAATTCATAATTATCTTCAAAAGATTCTGACAATATAAAAAAATATTTTCTGGCATTAAATAAGATGCAAAGGGTTGATAAGCCGTAAAAACAAATCAATCACAGTATTCATTAACGCATTTGTTAACGTTACTGGCGTTTGAAATTTATAAAATCTTTCGCTTAAAACAGTTTTTTTGAAGGAAAAATGAACTCTTCTCAAGTTCACTAACTGTTGTCCCTCTTTCTAAAATTGATGGGATTTTCCTTCTTAAACTTTTAGTTTAAAGTAATGTGAAAATCATTATCTTGATTTTGTCATTACTTTCCGTTCTAGTTGCATGTGCTATCCTTTTTAGTTGTTGCTTCAGTTGGAAATCTTCAAAGGATATATTTTTTTGTTATTTTGTTATTAAGTTCTTTGTTTGTGATTCTGTAGCTCCATTCTATAAGATCTGATAAACGATTGTCTATGTTAAGTCCGAGAACATTCATTCTCTTGATGCCATTTAAAATCATTGTTCTGAAAAAAAAAATGGTTAATTCTCCCAAAGACTAAATATTGGAAGAATTGCGATATCTGAGGAAGGGTTGGAGGTACCCAGAGCACGGTAAATATGCAGTCGGCAAAAGTACTGGAGGTTTGAAGAGAATTGCTGCCACTATTACTACTACTCTGAACTCTTTAGTAAGTTTATATGGAGATAATACCACAGTGTCTAGGCACACCTCCAGGTATTTTGATGATCAATGCGTTCCAGTTGGTCTCTCATCTGACCAAATTCTCACAGCTAAATGGGGAGAACAATGATTGATGTCATACAATACATCCTAAACTAACATTTCATCACCTTCACAGCTAGCGCCTCCCTCACCATGCTGTGTTCACGGTGGCAAGCAATACACATTTCCTTCGTGCTCCTTTAATAATAAAGTAAGTTCCACTCAGTTTCCTTCCCAGGACAGTTACTTTGTGGAACACACTCCCGAGGGAATGCTTCCTTGACGACTCTAACCTTCGTGTCTTTAAGTCCAGGATCATCCTATATCTATTCTATATTTCCGCCCACTTTCTCTCTCCGTTACAATATCCCTCGGTAACCCTCTTCAACCTTGTATTGTGTGTTCTCTTGAAGACAACCATAAAATATCTCTGGCATGATGAGGTAAATATTAATAATAATGAGCGATGTAAAATTGTGAAAGTCAAACGAAGAATGAAATAACACATACTTTATTCTTATATATGATGAATTACATTTTATATCATTTATAATCTACTAGCTGACGTACCGAGTACAACTAGGATATACAGACGCATTATTTACATGTTAATGCATTTTAACTCGCTAATCTATGACTACAGTTTTAACAACGCAAGATATGCAGATGGCTGTCCGGTTCCATGTCGACACTCTAGCTCCTCGGGACCCAGATTGTGTCAGCGAAAAACAGTTTCTTTTCCTTATTCGTTTTATTATACGAAAGGGACAGGCGTGGTAGCATCCATTCTACGAGGCAGCGGAAAAAAGAACTTCAGGAGAAAGCATGTCTTCTTGTTAGTGTATCATCTCGCCATGTACTTCATTAGCCTTTCTATAGAATCTGCATGTGGAAAGAGTATCGATGCTTCAATATTCCTGCCGACTTCGAGCCGTTTTGGAGTTATATTCAAAACATAAACAAAAGCAATCATTCACTGTGAGAATACCACGACCACTAGGTATTCTGACAGATCGTTGACCATCCTGTCCTAGCCTCCTCATTCTGTAACATCATACAATGTTGACAGTACAGGAAGGAAACTACTCCTACAGAAGGTAGTGGGGGTAAGCGAGAAGAAAGGACTGGACAAAATGTCTGCTTGTCAGCTATATGCAAATTATAAATTGAAGGTACTAATATCAAGCAAGAACAACAATTTAAATATCTGGGAAGTGTTTTAACAGAGGACGGAATGTACGACATCGAAATGCGAAAGCACATGGGGATAGCCAAATATGCCTTCCAAAAGCTAAGCAAAATATTAAGAAAAGGAAAAATTTGTTAGAAACAAAGAAAAGAGAAAGTGAATGCTGGACAATCTCCTTACAGATGAAGAAGGAAATTGAAGCAACAAAAATGTGATTTTACTGAAAGTTTATGAATTGGATATATAAGCAAAGACAAAGTTTTAGAGGAAAATGAATAAAGGACATTTATAGTTAACATCAGGAAGAGACAGTTGACATTTCTAGGGCACATAATGAGGACAGAGTGCTTGGAAATGTTGATACTCACAGGGTATATTGAAGTCAAGAGGGACAGCGTAAAACAATACATAACGAGCCTATGTAAATCGGTGACAGGACAGGGATTAGAAAGCATAACATAAAATGACAAAATTTACTAAGCGCTATAAAGGATTGGATACTGTAGAAAGAAATGGTCGCCATTGTGCTCAAAGAAGAATGTACATAGAAGGAAAAGAATCTACAGGGTGACTGAAAAATAACACCTCCATTTTAAAATGATTATTATTTATTTGGTAACTATAAGTTTTACAAGAAATGGCTATGAGAAGAAAGCGTTTAGCATGAGGTTTTATTTAAAATTCAGTAGGTGCACCAGCTTCTAGAGCCTCCCAGGAATTATGTCAACTGATTTCACCAGGAACTCTTGTGGTATGGAAGACATAACTTCTTGTATTCACTCTTCAAGTTCTTCCAAAGTCTTGGTTTGGTATAGCTGAGTTGTTCCTTTAACCAACCCCAAAGAAAAAAGTCACAAAGTGTTATGTCAGGATTCCTGGATGGCCACTCATACATAAAATAGAGAGTTACTTTTCAATCATCCTGTATTTATAGATATACATAACTATGAAATGAAATAACTGTTTATATATTCAGCAATTACTATAAATTCATTTTGAAAAAAAAAAGAAAAAAAAAAAAGGATTTGTCCCCGAAAATGCGTAGAAATTTGTCTGAATCTGTAATATTTTTTAAAATGCCAAAAGTTGTCTTCTTAATTTTAAACTATTTACATGAAAAGTAATCGCCATCTTTTGTCTCCCTGAAACTTGTTCTTTTATTGTCCTTTCTCCTCACTAATGTCTTCTGATTCTCTTTCACCCACAGTAACCCCTGCGTCTTAGTGACGTTAGCGCCTTGCTTGGTGTGAAATAATTAAAAACAAATAAAAAAAATACATGTTTGTGTAGACGTTATAGCTATTTAAACTATAAACTTAAATACTGGGTGTAACAGTAAAATTGTCCAAATCATGTAAATCCAAAATTGTCCACTCCACAAAATGTTTAATATCTAAAAGACCACTAAACTAATTGAATTTCTTTTTTTCCGGCTTTTCAGATAATATGTTTAGCCATCATGACACCACCTGAATCACTGAAAAACCCTTTGAGTTATTCATCTTGAAAGAGAACAGGTTAAAATCGTTTTGTGTCAGATCCACTATGTCTTCTAAACAGAGGAATAGTGTGAAGAAAAAAGATCATTCAGGTCTCCAGTAATGGTACCAACATTCATACTCTGGCTTCCATCTTCAAAGTCCATTCAAGAACTGCCAAGGGAACGGTGAATAAGTTTATAAAAGAGGGAACATTAGTGGGGAAAGTGGATCAGGAGTTCATCTTACAGCTAAAGAGATCAAGAAGAAAAGTCCAACACGTGCGAGTGAAGTTTCACCTATGACAGTCCAAAGAGTAGTGAAAAAAGATTTGGAAATGAAAACGTACGTGAAACACGTGAGGCACCTCATTACTCCAGGACAATAAGTTAGAAGATTAGAGGGGGCTAAGATCATCTTGAATAAGTTGCAAAATGATCCTGAAATAATATGTATATATATATTTGAAATTTATTTCAATCCTTTATGAGCTTCCGATCCTTAGCTATGATTAATTAATGATGAACATGTCATTTTCGTTTGTGATCAATTTCATCACGATACTTCTGTTTAAGCTTAGACAGTAATTATACATTCTTATTGCTCAAAGTAGAGTCCAGTAGTGTTATAAAAACGTCGAAAAATTCCATTAAGATATCTTTAATCATTTTTAAAATACAACGGTTCAAAGCTTAATCTAACAAATGGACAATTTTGCTGTTACACGATTTGGACAATTTTGCTGTTACAACTAGTACATGTCCACCGGCCAATGCATTTAAGAGTCTTAATAAAGAAAATTCTTTTTTCAACTAGTTACGAAATTACGTCATTCTTGTGAGGGGAAAACCTCTATAGCCGGGTGGGCCTTTTAAGCACTCATCTACGGAAGAATTCTACAGCCAAGCAAAGTTCCTTTCCCTAAATAAATCCACATCTTTTGCTCGGATCCCTTGAAGCCCATATTTGCTAACTTATTTTTGTACTCGAAACATAAGTAATTTCTAAGAAATCAATAATTTGACATTGATAGATGCCCGTGTATAACTAGACATCTTTGATTTTTAAATAAATTTATGTCTACCGGCCTGTACATTCGAAAGTCGTCTTAATAAAGAAAAGGTACCTTCTGTGCATTTTGAAGCAAAATTTTTACAGAAGTTAAATCCAATTAAATATATCTTATTGAAAAATATACTGTACTAATGCGGCATTTACCCTGGGCGGATTGAGCCGGCTTCTTCCTGTTATGAGAAGAAGATTCTTGGGATAAATTACAGAAGTAGGGTACCCAGGCCTACTCGGATAACGTTCTTGCTTGCCGCGGGATTCCCACAGACGCAGAGACAGGAACGACCAGAAGCCGCCGGTTACCGATGCAGACGCTCCTTGGATTTTCACCAGAGCCCTTGTTAATGTAGGCGTGTGTGTCAGACCTGTCCGCCTTTGGTGGTCCTACCAGGAACGAAGTTCCGGGCGGCATAGCTCTGACACTACTGTTTACACCCCCCCACCGACTGTGAGGTAAGGGTTGGACTTTG
>CAHIKZ030000711.1:347500-352500 GCA_903632075.3 Acanthosepion pharaonis | reverse complement strand
TGATTTTTGACTCGTATTTCTTTCATCTTCATTTTACTTGCTTTTCATTGCAAATAGTCCGTTTATCATTTGATGACCTTTGGTAGACAGCGAGGACTTATAAAAAAAGTAACCTCACCTTCCGGAAACCCCTTTTTTATTCTGCCTATTGCGCTAAACTTTACATGTGGTAAAAGATCAACTCTGATTATTTTAAAAACGCGCCTCTTTCAAATAACTCATCATGATCATATTCGTACTTACTAAACATTCACACGTTTGGCATTGGAAGATCCATTTTTCGCCATGCGCCATTAATCTCGGTTCTTCTTGATGTTCACATTTGCCCTTTTTTGTGCATTGGGGACAACAATTTAGGTTGACATCTGGAGCATTGCATTTACATTCCTTGGGCTCACATTTAGTCACACCATTCTGAAAGAGAAAACACAGAAAAATGGAGAATCTAATCAATCAAAAAAATTTTGTAATAATAATAATAATAATAATAATAATAATAACAATCCAGTTGTAGTTGGAGCTCTCGGATTGATTGCAAATGATCCCAATAGACTCAATGAAGGAATCCCTGGCAGTCCATGCCTTTAAAGAAATACAAAAAAATGTACTCACAAGTACAGCTCACACCTTACGAAGGGCTTTATGTAATATATGTGTGAATTTTTTTCAAAACTGCTAAGTGGAAAATGCATGATGCCATTTCTGGCCTTAGGTCTCTAGTCGGGACCAGGAAAGAAATGAGTAGACACCAGAAATCAAAGGAAATAATAATAATAATAATAATAATAATAATAATAATAATAATAATTTCAGGTGTATGAAGAAAGGAACCATATTACACTAACTGCAGCGGCAATGAACAAAAAAAGAAGGCAAAAACGAATGCAAAGAAGCAATATAAACATCTTCATGGCCAATATTATTTTAAGAAGATGTAGACAAATTCCATAGTGATCAGTTGTGAAGGATTAAAAGCTGAAAGCCTTTTCCAATCAAAACAAGGGTCCCACTGACAACTGAAATTATTGATGTCCTCATGTGCCACATTTTTGGATCATTGTATTTTGATAGTGTTTTTTTTTTAAAGATCTTCAAAGATATATGACAATCTGCAGGCACTGCTATGCCAATAGGAAAGCAGATTCTGTTCTTTTGATCTCTAATCCCGATATCTGGGCGATTAACTTTTATTGTTCTATCTGTGTGTATTGTAAAGTCTAATAAAATTATTACAGATCCTATTCTCTGTAACCGGGTCTTGGTGATGTTCATAATAGTTTTCTTGTCATTTCCTTTCCGTAAAAGTTGCAGATTTTCCAGTGTAGATATTGGCCAACTATATCATGCTGACTTTTATATTCAGTGGGTGCTAACACTGTAAACTGAGACAAGATGGTCAATTGTTTCAGCATTATTATCATTATTATTATTATCATTATTGTTGTTGTTATTATTAGTGTAAGTTTCATTTTTCTAGGATGTGCAGGAAAGTATCGGTTGTTAAATGAGAGACTTTCACGAACGAAAAAAAAAAAAAAGATTAGAATATTTAAGTAGAGGTCATTTCAAAAGAAACAGAATCTCTTATGAGATTAGAATTACGTCATGAGAATCAACCAATGTTAAAGCGAAAACAGGAAACATATTTATGACTAGTTCGACTAGACGCTAAACAGACGCAGAAAACGCTTCCAAGACAAGGCTAATGACTAAATGACAATAATTCATAATTGACAAAGAAAAAGAGTAAAAGTATACTTACTGTACATTTACACAGAGAACACATGTCTATTTCTGAAATCCATTTCGTACTATTTTCATGGTAATAACCTTCATATATACAACCTGAAAAATATTTAAATTTATTATAAAGCATTTGTCGTCATTCAACGATTCATATTTAATCAGATCGTCAACACAGTTGGACAGATGCTTCATCTGTCCACGCACGTTCTACAAATGTCCTCAATGAATCTGAAAGGCGGGTCATGGGACAACGGACAACAGTAAATTTCGAGGCGGAATTTTTCGATTTTATTAACATTACGACGTAGGACTATTTTTTGCTTTATTTATTAAAAACCTATAAATTATCCAGACTGTTAATATTATTGTTAAAAAAGTAATGCGATTATCTCCCTTGATATATTACAAGCTTTTGTCACGGTATAGTAATCTGTAAATTGACGGAAGTAAGCACTCTCTGAGAGCTTTCTAATCTTTTCTTCACTTTACTGCAAAGTTAAGACCATTTGATAACTGCTCTACAGACAACAGTGATCAGAAATAGAGTCGTTTATGGCGAAATTTAAACTAGCATCTCTTGTGCTCTAGAGCAGGAGGCCGACAATCTACGGCATGCGTGCCACACGTGGCACGACAAACAATTTCCAATGGCACACAGCCGAAAATGACATCACGAAGTCCAAACCAATAACTACTACAACACAAAGAAGATATTTTTAGCTGTTTCAAAACTGCTCACTCGTTGGACTCCCATTAATAATAAAAAAATCTTTAAAAGTAAAATTTTTAAAAAAAGTTTATTTCTATTAATATGGTTTACATATTATTGTATATATTACTATATAAAATATATTGTAGAACAGGTATATTGACCTTGACTTGCATAAAAATACGTATGCTGTTGGCACACGGAATGATTTTAAAAACCTAAGTCGGCACTTGGTTAGCAAATGGTTACTGATTTCCGCTCTAGAGTTTGTCTGCATCATGCTGTTAACGCTATGAAAGCTAAAGCTTCTGTGTACGTAATTGGTAAGGCGCCATTTCAGTCAAACATGCACCAAAGGGAGGAGATGCGAGTTCAGATCCCCTTGCAAACATATTCCCGATTTCAGCCATACTGCTGGCTTAACGGCTGTGAAATGTAAAATCAAAATGAGCGAACCAACAACAAAATTACCACAAAAATAAAATGAAAGGAAAACGTATCAAAAATTAATCATTAATTTTTTTTATGACTATTGACAAAAAGAAGTCCAAGTATAAAGGAACAAAATAATTATTATTTAGTTGCATATATATTCAAAGATAAGATGGACAAAAAGAGGGGGGGGACGTTGATCGGACGCAAAGAGAAAGAGATAAAGCAATGGCGCGTCTTGTGGGCGTTGATGGGAGGAAGCTGAGCCAAAATGAATATTAAAATGGGACTTCTCTTAGGAAATTATTTATTTCTTCTCAAATAAAATAATTGAAATAGAAATAAGCAATATCTATCTATCTATCTATCTATCTATCTATCTATCTGTCGCAGTCTATTTCTATCTATCTATCTATCTATCTGTCGCAGTCTGTTTCTTTATCAATCTCCTTGTCTCTATCGCAGTCTGTTTCTATCTATCTATCTATCTATCTATCTATCTATCTATCTATCTATCTTTTAGTAGGTGTTCTTTATTTCTCTATGTTAAATCATACGATTTTGAAGAGCTCTGTTTTGACATGTTTCGGCAATGGATCACCTTTATCAGAAAAGGAATTGTTTCAATAAAAGCAACATTACGAAGACAAAACATGATTCACGTTGAGAACAGATTGTTATTTTGAAGAAGTCTGA
This sequence comes from Acanthosepion pharaonis, assembly GCA_903632075.3. NCBI lineage: Eukaryota > Metazoa > Mollusca > Cephalopoda > Sepiida > Sepiidae > Acanthosepion > Acanthosepion pharaonis. The sequence continues at coordinate 348,917 of CAHIKZ030000711.1, read as the reverse complement.
ATATTTTGGAATGATGTAAAAAATCTATCTGTAACGATGGATTCTTTAAGCGCCACTGACACGAAATGATGATGATGATGATGATGATGCTTCTTCTTCTTCTTCGTATTAAATATTGTTAAGATTGCACCCACTGATAATAAATCCTGGTACAGACCCCAGCTTCTTTAGGATAGGCGCCCTGTAATATGAAACATCCTTGTTTACGACCCATTCGATTTTTGTGTACCTACTCCGTTTTCTCTCCGTATGCAGACGTTTTTTCCCCTTCGAATAAGTTATGAATTATTCTAACATCCTACATTAATCGATATACAGGGTGTGATGGGTAAATTGTCGCCGTTTTATATTTTAATTTCGCGCATGCGCGTTGTTTGTTTTTTGATTTTATCGACTGCGCAGTATAGTGGGGTCAGTTGGGCACCGTCTGTGAGAAAAAAAGCACTATGACGCAATTCACCCCGCCAGAAATCTAGAATACGGCATGCTGAACTGCTTGGCATTCGCACTGGAAGACACAATACGAACATTTCAGCGTGTTTTGGGTGTCAATCTGAGGGCAGTGCAGAGGATTCGAAAACAGTTGGATGATACATCCAGTCAACATGCTGTTTGGAGTGATCACTAGTGATGGCGAATTTATGCCTCCATTCATCTTCCCACAGGGCCTCAGACTCAACACGGAAGCCTTACATCGTGCCTTGAGGAGGTAGTGCTACCAGACAGAACTGTAACTTTATGAAGCGAACTCCCACGTGAGTGCTTCCCTGAACATTATAATCTTAACCTCTTCAAGTCAATGGTCAGTTATTATCGATCCAGCATAATCATCACTTCCTACTAACTTTTATTATATTCATATTACAAAGTTCATTCAGCATTATCATTTCGACCGTAACTCCCTAGCTTGAGAAGCTCTCAAGCCTGACATTGGGTTACATTTAATAAAAAACAAAAAACAAAAAATTGTTTTACTTACTGTGGGCGCAATCATTTTCATAATTACATTTGCATTCGTAACTACCCTCCGTGTTGAAACATGTGGTCGTTGGATGACATGTGTGGCCATCCCCTTCGCCTATACATTCATTCAAGTCTGGAAAGATGAAGAAATTAAATGACATTATATATATATATATATATATATATATATATATATATATATATATATACGTATGCAAATGAGAGAAAAGAACAAATGGAGTAAAAATCCACAGTTTGTAGCATTTAGTTTTTTTTAAAAAGTGCTCAATACAAAGAGAAATATGTTATTATTATTATATTATTGTTATAAGAGTTTGTAATAAAAAAATTTTAAAGGTAGATTTGTGTGGCGATTTAAAATGTTTTATTATAATTTCTTATAATATATATATATATATATATATATATATATATATATATATGAAGAGATATA
>CAHIKZ030000711.1:235000-342500 GCA_903632075.3 Acanthosepion pharaonis | reverse complement strand
ATGGAGTACACAATGTTTTTGTTTTTCGTATAGATGTTGAAGTTGGTGACACAATAGTTTAAAATGCAATCTCTGGGCCGAGAATTGTGAACTTGCTCTCGATATATATATATATATATATATATATATATATATATATATATATATATATATATATATATATGACGTCACACATTATGAAATGCACAAAGTCCGACAATTATTTTAAGACATTTTTATGTTTATACATTTTTTTATAGATTAATTTGTTTAATACTGTTTATTATAAACAGACCATTTACCTAAATATTTGTATCTATAAAAGAATGTATAAACATAAAAATATATATATATATATATATATATATATATATATATATATATATATATATATAGTCCCTCCAAAAGTATCAGGGACGGCAAGGCTAATCCCTTTGGTTTGTTATTCACTGAAGACATTTGTGTTTAAAATCAAAAGTTCAGAATATCAGCATTTATTTCCTCCTGGTATTTACATTTAGTTTTGTTAAAAAGCTTAGGACATGTCAGCTTTTGTTTGAATCCACCCATTTTTCAAGTGAACATGTCTTGGTACATGTGACTGGCAGGTGTTTCTTGTTATCCAGGTGTTGCTTTTTAGATTGATTTTTGAAACATCAAATAGATTAAATCTTCGTTTCTTACTTGGGGTTCACTCTTGTCTTATATTCATCTTTTGATCGTAAACCCAAATGTCTTCAGAAAAAGCAAAGGAATTGGCCTGGCCATTCGAATAATTTTGGAGGGGATTATATATATATATATATATATATATATATAGATGAATAAAGACAAAACCTATTTTGCCTGACGCGTTTCTTCCGCTGATAGACTTTATCAAAGCAAATATATAGATTTTATTTTGCAACAAGTATTTATAAACAAAAGTAAAACGTTGTTAGTTTTTAAAAAGTTTCAAATTTAAGAACACTCATAAATATTCATCAGGCTAACTGAGAAATCTAGATAAACTATGGAAGAATGTTCTTAGCAAATGACAATATTCTCTACAAGTGACAATAACTGATGTTATTTGCAGTTAACAATATGAAAATAACGTTCTCTACATTCCTCAAGTTGCTAAGAACATTCTGTTTTTTGTTATTATTAGTTACTTTATTTAATTAAATTCATTTCGTTTTTTGCTTCGAGAAAGTCGACATTGGACGAAACGCGTCAGCAATAACTACAGTTTTCCTATTGTCATTTATATTTATATATATTGTCTTTTCTACAGGTTAACTCATATTTCATATATATATATATATATATATATATATATATATATATATATATATATATATATATATGTATGTATGTATGTATGTATATATAGTTACAGTTTATATAGGTACAGTTACAGTTACATATAGGGTTACAGTTTAAACCACAGTTGGGCTTTGCGATTGAACAGGCGCCTGTGACAAGGATTGACTGGCCGTCCTAACAGACGAAAAGAAATAGCCAGCCATTTTTTATATATATATATATATATATATATATATATATATATATATATATATATGAAGAAATATAGTCTTAAGGTGTGCTATATTTATGGGATAAAGTGCTCAATACCAGCGATAGAGCGTGTGTAAATATAAAAGTGAACATTGAAGTCAACACTTAGAGGCGACAGTCTGTTTCATGCTATATATATATATATATATATATATATATATATGTGTGTGTGTGTGTATGTGTGTATGTATGTATGTATCTATGGAGAATGACAAAGTGAAATAATTGGAATTATGTCATATTATTATATTTTATTTCAATATATCTGACCAGCAAAGATATATCACTTTTAGATTTCGTAAAGATTTTATGTATATCTAGGTACAGTGAAAAGAAATTCCCAATATGAGTGTGGATGAAAAAGATCTTTGATATCTGAACAGTGTATTTCAAGAAGCAAAATCGTTTCACGTAGTGAAGTGATGTTTTCTGGAATTCTCTTTTCAAGCAATGCTTGTTCAGCCGTAAAAGGTGCGGCAAGAAAGAAAAATAAATAAAGAAACAAAGAAAGAAATATGAAGAGATAAAAAAAATAGGAGAAAGAAAATAGACAAGGAAAGAAAACTAGAGAGAGAGAGAGAGAGAGAGAGAGAGAGAGAGAGAGAAACTGAAGAATAAAGGAAAATAAAGAAAGGAAAAATAAACAAGAAAATAACTGAAGAAATTCTAAAAAGAAAAAGGAAAGATAGAAAGGAAAAGAACGAAAAGAAAAACGAAAGAAAAAAGATAAAGAAAGAAAAGTAAAAAGAAGTCGCAAAAAAAAAAGAAAGGAAAAAAGAGAAGGTGAGAAAAATGAAGAAATCTGTTTATTGTGCAAAAATTTTTGCAGACGATATGCTTAGGCGTCCCCCCACCCGTAAGAAAACAAAACAAAAATGTTAAAAAGTTGAAATAAGGGACGGTCCCTACTCGTTCGTTCTTTTATATTTAAAACGCCAGAAACTGATTCCCTTGTCTGTGAGCGTTAGCAAGAATTATACAGACGTTCGTTTGGGTCATATTCTATTTTCAACGATATTATCTAAAGATAACCTTTTTTTAAGAATTGCATTCTTGGCATTCTTCAACTTTTCGAAAGCCATAAAAGACTGCGAACTCCCTCCTCACCCGAAAAAATAGTCCTGTATTAAGTTAAAAACCTTTCCGGGTATTAATCTCTTCTAGAATTTCCAATAATATTCTTTGGGTGTCAAACCGTATCAATAGCAAAAATAAAATTGTTTCTTTAAGCAGAAAAGAGAATTGAAAGAATTGAAGGTTACGTCAAAAATAGGCTTTCGGCAAATGAATACATGAGAAAGAAAGGGAGTGGATTGTTTTAGTAATATTTTCATATTTATCCATATTCTAATAATATTATCAAAAGGCGATATAAATGAATATTAGTTCGGGTATATGCCAATATTGATCGTTTATATTTGAGCCTGTAATCATTTACTTGGTTTGGTGATAGATAAAAATTGATCGTTTATATTTGAGTCTGTAATCATTTACTTGATTTGGGGATAGATAAAAATTGATCGTTTCTATTTGAGCCTGTAAGCATTTACTTGGTTTCGGGGAATGGGTGAAATTATGCGTCTATATTTGAATCTACAGTTAACCATTTGTTGTTTATATTTGAGTCTGTAAGTATTTACTAGCTTCGGGAATAGGAAAATATGGCGGTAGACTGTTCTAGTTCCCCATGCCATGTTTAATGGATGTCAGTTATCTCCTGTTAATTTCCCTCTGAACGTTCTCCACTGTCTCTGAGGACACATGGCGCAGTGGATAAAGGCATTAGTTAGATCGAGTGATAGGACCCAAAGAGTGTGAGTTCAATACCCGGTTAAGGCAGTGGAGAACTTTCAGAGGGGAATTAACAGGATATAACTGATAACTGACATCCATTAAACATGACACGTGGAACTAGAACAGTCTACCCCATTGAAATAAAGGGTTCAGTTCGACATTTCAACCACCTGAAGAAGGCTGGAGCGTACAATGGCCGAAACGTTGTGATAAATATGGCAACAAAGATGAGGACAATAGTCCGAATAATGTAAATAATATTGTAGTTTGTCTAGCGATAGAATAGCAAGAAGCTAGTAACAGTTTGTCAGTAGGGAAGTGGTTGTAAAATAAAAGATAATTCATCACCTACAAGGCCGCGTAGATGCTTTTGAGTTCCATCAAGACTGCAAAGTGAGGATTGGACAACTGTTTTGTATTTTGTTTGTGGGCTTACGGCCATATCACGTTGAAACACTAGTTCTCGTACGATCGCCGAAGTTAGGCAACGTCGAGCCTGGTCACTACCTAGATGGGTGACTGACCGCTTGGAATTACTGTAAGCTTGAATGTGCGGGTGGTGTACTGGATAACGGTTTGGAATTGGAAATCGAAGCATCGAGTTCCAGTTCCAGTAGAATTCATTATATTCCCTTACTCACAAATACACTAGTGAAAGGTATGAAACCACTTTTTCCCCCAGCTATGGGTTAATTAGTATGATCTGCATCAGTAAAAAATTCTTACAATCTAAATATATTTTCTGATTTTAAATAACCAGCAAAAGGGTTGATAAGACAAAAATAAATAAATTAATGTATTTTTTTTGTTGATTCTTTAATAAGGATTACTTCATTTAAGTTTTTTTCAATATACAACTCGTCGTTTGGGACAAAGTTTTACCGAAAAAAGAAAATATATCTACAAAATTATTCAATTGCAAATATGTGAGTAAATATTTGATACACCGTGCTGATATTAATTTCCGCTGCAGAGAAATAAGACGTCTGGCTTTTTGTGTTGTAGCACTTGTCGGCTCTCAGCCCCCCACTCTCAGAAACATGTTCCTCCAAAAGCCGTTTCAAGTTTACATGTCACATAAGCGTCCCCAGGAGAATCAGACGCAATATTTTTGACAGAGATGGAGTAGCGAGTTAGTTTTGCCTAGTGGTAACAGACTGTGCCAGAGCCAATCTTTCTTTCTTTCTTGCATGACTGGCAACGGACAAAATGCTTCCAACATTAACCGCCCACAATGACGTGTATGTATGCTTATTAACTTATTTTCATCGCTACCGTAGCCAGGTATTGAACTCACAACTTTTTGGATCAACCAACGATTTTATCTACTGGGCCATGTATCCTTGTAGACATCCCTGTTTTAAAAACAGGGATATCTCAAACCCGTGCTCACTTCGAGATATTAGTACATCCAGGAATGGTAAATTTTTGCTGTTTTCTCTCGCTATTGGGAACTGTATCGAGTTCACATGGTCCAGTAATAACTGGACCTCTTCCTGGTGTGGCCAGAGTATGAAGGTGTCATCTATAATAAAATTCACGATTGGATGAATATTGGCTAACGTCAAAAAATAAGAAAATAAGAACTGGCTGTTATATGATAGAAATAAGCAGATAGATAGATAGGAATAGACTGAGATAGATAGATAGATAGATAGATAGATAGATAGATAGATAGATAGATAGATAGATAGATATGAAAAGGTCTGAGATAGATAGATAGATAGATATGAAAAGGACTTAGATAGATGGATAGATAGATAGATAGATAGATAGATAGATAGATATAAAAAGGACTGATATAGATAGATATGAAAAGGACAGAGATAGATAGATAGATAGATAGATAGATAGATAGATAGATAGATAGATACATACATACATACATACATACATACATACATAAAAACAGATTGAGACAGACACATATATAGCCAGATAAATAATAAACAATATAAATAATGACATACTTAGATATTAAGAGACTAGATAGATAGATAGATAGATAGATAGATAGATACAGGTAGCTAGATAAATAGAAATGAACAGATTAAGATAAATAGATATATAAATAAATAAGAAGAGATTGAGACCGATAGATATGTATTTTTCCAATTTTCAAATAAGGTTTGGTGATTTACTCTGCCGAAAGTATGGAGCACTCTGTGATGATCGTTACTCATTACTCAGTCGTAATTGATCCAGCGAGACAAGCTTAAAAATCATGTCAAAGTACTGCAATTTTCGAATAAGGCGTGTACGTGTCAAAATTGAACATAAACCTCCCGAAATTCGTGTTGCATTCTTGTTTTGCTCATAATCCTCACATCCTGCCATTTGCTTTTTTCTATTCCTATCGCCCACATCGTCCATCATGATCATTTTGAAGGTAACCCGCTACCTTGTATAGATCTTGAAGGTTGTATTTAATGAGATTTCGTATATAATATCCTGTTGAATCTATTTGTAAAAATAGGTTTGGTGTTGTTCCTTTATTCATGAAATGATTTGAAATGCAAAGTCACAAATTAACATCCATGTTGCTAGATTAAAGCTTAAAAATGGTTTTGTGAAATGGATTTGATGGATAAATACACATGTTTATGAACTACAGGTAAAAAAATCATCATCTCCTTTGTAGGCCTTGTTCTGTTCCTAATTCTTCCACACTCTGTAACCTCTTCTTTTTTTTTAGTGGCATTAATGTCTTTCTTGGGGTGATTCCGATTAAAAAAAGGACTAGCATAGAAATATATACGATATGGGAGCTGTTAATAAATAAAGAAAGAGAAATGACAGCAAAGCTTCAACATCAGAAGCAGTAAAAAAGAGATGCTCTGGTGAATGCAGACAACCGTAACCAGGCTCGATCTTCTATACTCAGGACTGTCTCACATGACAATTATTGGTTCGTGAATTTGGTGCCATAGTAATTATGTGTTAACCTTTTTTTTACAGGTGTATTGATGCATCCCTTTCAGAGAAAATACAAAATTTTTGTGCTTACCTGTTTGACAGTATTTTCCACTGTACCCATAGCGACATTCACATACATTAGGCGCCACACAGCGACCCCTGTTTTTACATTCAAATTCACAAATTGCTGGAAAAGATAAACACAAATGGTAAAAAAGAAAAAAATTACATTTATGCCATGACATTTCAACATTATCAAGAATATTAGAGTTTACAGTCACTATTGGTTATTTTCAGCATTAGAACTTTTAGAAATACTGATAGAAAGAGCATTATTTCAATACAGTCAGTACTGACATTGTAGAGACATTATTAAAACTATCACTGTTAGAATAACTATTAGAGTTATCACTTTTATACAGACCATGAATATTATAACATTATCAGCACTATCAATATTAGACGCATTATCAACCCTATTAATATTAGAAACATTATCAACACAATCAATATTAGAAACATTATCAGCACTATCAATATTAGAAGCATTATCAACACTATTAATATTAGAAACATTATCAACACTATCAATATTAGAAGAATTGTTAGCACTGTCAATATTAGAAGAATTAATAGCACTATCAATATTACAACCATTATCAACACTATCAATATTACAACATTATTAACACTATCAATATTAGAAACATTATCAGCATCACCAATATTAGGACCATTATCAGCACTATTAATATTAGACTCATTATCAACCCTTATCAATATTAGAAACATTATCAACACTATCAATATCAGAACCATTATCGACACTAGCAATATTAGAAGAATTACCAGCACTGTCAATATCAGAAGAATTATCAGTACTATCAATATTAAAACCGTTATCAACACTCTCAATCCACAACATTATCAACACTATCAATATTAGAAACATTATCAACACTATCAATATTATACCCATTATCAACCCTATTAATATTAGAACCATTATCAACACTATTAATATTAGAACCATGGCCAGCACTATCAATATTAGGACCATTATCGACACTAGCAATATTAGAAGAATTACCAGCACTGTCAATATCAGAAGAATTATCAGTACTATCAATATTAAAACCGTTATCAACACTCTCAATCCACAACATTATCAACACTATCAATATTATACCCATTATCAACCCTAGTAATATTAGAACCATTATCAACACTATTAATATTTGAACCATGGCCAGCACTATCAATATTAGGACCATTATCAGCACTATCAATATTATAAGAATTATCAGTATCATCACTATGTTAGGTTATCTTTAGACAAGGTTGATTTTACAAAACTTCAACACTATCAATATTAGAACTATTATCAGCACTACCAATATTTGGACCATTCTCAGCACTATGAATATTAGAACCATTATCAACACTATCAATATTAGAATCATTATCATTGTTAAAGTCATTAGTAGAACATATACTACCAGAATCACATTTAAGAATCTTGATAGAACTATCACTATTTGTGCTGCTATCATTATTAGAATCACAAGTAAAACTAGCACTATTAGAATTAATATCAGAACTATCAATGATAGTAGTATTTCTATTATAAATTCTCTTAGCATTATACCAATTGTGATCACTATCAGTCACTAAAAGTTACTAAAAGTACCTTCATTCTAAGAATCATAATCAGCGCTATCAATATTATAAACATTATCACTACCATCAATGTTAGATATATTACCAAAAGTATCAATATTAAAACCATTATACAGACCATGAATATTAAAGCCATTATCAGCTCTATCATTATTAGAACCATTATCAGCACCATGAATATTAGAATCATTATCAGTACCATTAACATTATAACTATTATCAGTTCTATCAATATTAGAAGCATTATCATCACCATCAGTATGGATTGAACTCACTTATCCTGTAGTAACCTCACTGATGTGCCTTAATTTAATTTGAGTTAACCAATAGCACAAAATTACAGCAACTTCAAGTCTAGGGTCACAACTGATGTCTTTTCTACCTATCCTCCTAATATGCACTTCTTCCTCCCTCCCTCCCTTTATGCTCTTACAAAAATCTCATTCACTAGCTTGAGTGGCTCTTCAGACTTCAGTCTTGTATTGGTTGAACAATAGTATAAAACAATGTGAGGGGAGAAATCAGAAAAAAGGGTAAGTTTTACTTACGTTGGCACCAGCGACCGTTTCCCCTGTACCCTTCATTGCATTTGCACCGGTACATGTGTCCTATCACGGTACACGTGGCATGTTCATGACATGTATTTTCGCTAGATTCTTCGGGTGAACAGTCCACAGTCATTCCTGAATATAAGGAAAAAAAAAAGAAAAGGCTTCAATTGTTAAATATAATATAATATAATCAATTGCAACACAATGATATGACAAGAACATTTATCACAATTTACACTAGAAATACCTCTCACATATATTCAAACTATTGTCCTCATCTTTGTTGTTGTTATCATAACGTTTCGGCTGTTGTGCCCTATGGCCTTCCTCAGGTGTATATCCATCCGGGTAAATTACACTGAATTCTGAACTGAACACTTTATTTAATCTTTAGGGTAGACTGTTCTCATTCCACTGCTCATGTCTCAGGATATCTTTTCTAGTTCTTCTTCTTATTTAGTATTGCTCAGTTATTGCTTGCCTGTTTCCTTCCACTGACTACAAGTGCACACTACCTGAACCAGGTTTGGTTTGGTTTGGTTTACAGCATATCAATCTCAATGGGTTATTTAATGCCAAGATTTTTACTGCTGTAATATTTTTTTTCAAAACTGTATTAATTATTTTTTCCTTCAAAAATATATTACTGGTATTTTTTTTCAAAAACGTATAGCTGGTAATAATTTTTTCCAAAAAAGTATTGCTGATACTAAAACCTATTTTTACACTTTCACAGTGCAGGTTAACTATTTGCCCATAGCTAGGACCCTAACAGGTGCTACCAATCCAGGTCAGGGTCGGCCTGGGAACATCAGCAATTAAGAGGCGGTTCCATCCTCCTCAAAACCTCCTGATCAGAGACCTTGCTGTCATATATAGTTTATTGTCTTACTCAGGACGTGGAATTAGTTTATCATCATACACAGGATTACCTGAACCAGGGATTGAACTCACAAACACTATGTCACCAAATTTGTAAACCAATGCTTTTATCCAGTAAAATTATTTCTGTAGTGAACTTGAAGCTTTAAGTCTAACCTGGCTGCTGATTAGGTTGCAATTGCTGCTGCTATCTGCCATGATTTGATTGCTACTGCTACTGTTGTCTTCTACTGCAGCAATCAAAACATGGGCAGAAGCAGCAGCTGTTACAACCTAATCAGCAGCCAGGTTACAGCTTCATGTTCACTACAGCAGATTGTCCTATGAGACAATGGCCTTGTGGATAAAAGCATTAGTTTGTGAATTTGATGACATAGTGGTTGTGTGTTCAGTTCCTGGGCGGGCTGTGTGTACTTGTATTCCGGTGAGCAATAACTGAACAACACTTAATAAAAATAAGAACTAGATAAGATATCCCTAGACATGAGCAGTAGAACAAGAACAGTCTACCCCATAGATTAAATAAGGGGTTCAGTTTAGAATTCCTTGTAGGTTACCTAGGATGATATATACCTGAGGAAGGCTGGAGAGCACAATGATAAAAAGAACAAAGGTGACGATAGTAATCTGAAGAGAAATAGTCTAAACACTAGAATTTTATTCAAGGACATAGAAATGAAGCTCTTAAATATGAAATGAATTTCCTTTGTTTGTAACAAAGTGATAGAATTAAAATGGAGAAACTTACTTTCTTCTGTGCTTTATATGTTAAGCCATAAAACCGAAAAAGAATTTTCTTTCTCAGGTGAAGATGTCATCCGCAAGAATATTTCAGAAAAATTTAATGACATTCTGATTTGAAATACAGGGTGCAGTAGAAATAACTTTCACATATACCTGCCAGAAATATGTCTCACATATACCTTCCAGAAATACCTCTCGCACATACCTTCCAAAAATATCTCTCACATATACCTTTCTGAAATACCTCTCACATATAACTTCCAGAAATACCTCTCATATATACCTTCCACAAATACCTCATGCATATTCTTTCCAGAAATACCGCTTGCTTATAACTTCCACAAATACCACTCACATACACCTTCCAGAAATACCTCTCACATAATAGTAAGTCATTAACTAGATAACGATACCATTGCCACAAATGTCTTACCATTATGTGTGGAGGTATTTCTGGGAGGTTTATATGAGAGATATTTCTGCTGCACCATGTAGTTTCATTATTTGAACTATATTTCTTGCTATTTGTTAAACTTGATACAATGTTTTGATCAATTGGTTCTCCTGCCTTCCTCAGGTGTAGAGGCAACATCAACTTTTTGCAGCTGGTTTCGTAAATGAACAGGATGCACAAGTGCTATAATGGTTAGTGGCTCTGAATAAGTAATTAGTGAACAGAGTACAAAATCCAGTTTAAGTTTGTTGCATTTACTTTCACACAATTACACTTAGGAAAAGTATGAATCATTTCTTCTCTCCCTAGCTATGGGTTAAATAGCAAAGCTGATTTCTTTAGCCATGGTTGGCAAATTAATAGTAATTTATTATTATTATTATTGGTACATTTTCAATTTCACAACAATATCAATGTTTTAGTTAATAGTCTTTGGTCTTCATACTGTTTTATAAACTTATGAGATAAAGTATTTTTTATTCTGTAATATTAATAATAAAAATACATCAACACAGTCCTAGGTTGACTAGTCATGATTAAAGTGTCATTTTAAACTACATGATCTTTTATTGTTGGTTGCATAACATGTCCTATAAGAGTATGGTTTTGAATTCAGGTTATCCTTCTCCTTGACTATTTGCCAACATGGCTAGAGAGACCAGTATGATTTGCTATTTAACCCATAGCTGGAGGGAGAAGAGATGGATTCATACTTTTTCAAGGTTATCTGTGCGAATGTGAATGCAACAAACTTAACTGAGAAGATGAACTCTGCACACTTTTTTCTTATCCAAAGCTGCTAACCATTATGGCACTTGTGAATATTTTTCCTTCTGTATAATGTCCATTTTTTTTTTACCATTGTCGTAAATCTTCCACAATGATTTGGCTGATAAATTCTTTGTTTTTTTTTCTATGATTTTCTCAAATTTAGAAACAAAATATTCTTATTATTCCATATTTGGAAGAATATGTTAATCTTTGTTGTTTTTAACAGAATATTTACCATATATGTTAGCAGGCAAGGTGACTTTTTAACCTTAACCCCCACCAAAAAAAAAAACGGTGGGGGTGGGGTCATCTTATACTCCAGGTATAAAATATGAACCTTAAACCCTGTGGTTTATGCCAAATTGTTAGCAATGCGAGATTTTTGATGGTAGGCCTTGCCTTTCCTTGTTTCAATGATGTTGAACAAAAACACAACTCGATGTGTGCCTTAACAAGCAATATTTGAGAACAATGGAATGAGTGGATGGTTAGTGCAGAAAAGTAATTCAGGCTGCCATAACAGGCTACCGAAAACACAGTACCCACTCATGAGGTATTGTAGATTGTGGTAGATAATTGACAATATCTTCTCACCATTTTTTCATTAGAATTCAAGTGAAAAAGTATATGTTTGCTGAATTTATTTAATAAATTCAATACAATATGTTTTAAAATACAATTTGTGGAGAGGTCATCTTGTACAGTGAATATTTCTCAAAACTTACATTTTAACTTGAAAATTTGGAAGTTGCCTTATACACCCAGTCATCTTGCAGGCCAGCATATATCGTACATTGCTAGATTTTTTGTTTTCCAAAAGATTTTTAATTTTCTATTTTTAACATTCATATATATTTAAATTTTGAACCATTTTTTTTGGCATCCTTAATATGATATTTTAGCAGATAAATTCTTTGGTCTTAGAATTTTCATAACTCATTTGTGGTTCCTTAAAATATTTGGACAATTTTTTTTTTGTTTTCAATTTAAAAACAATGTTTTTTTTATTCCTGGAGCATGGCACACTAAAATTAAATTTTTATTAATATTTCTTTCATCTAATTTCTCTTGCTTTTTATCGCATAAGTAATAAATACTGGTCAAATTTTTTAAAATCATTTCCATTTTATTAAGATTTGATAAATTTCTCTTTTACCTTAAATTCTTTTGTGTCAAAATTTTTGGGTCTAATTTCACATTGTCACATATAATTATCAGGATGATTCCATAGCAAATTATTCAGTCAATTCTAATGAAACATATTTACCAAACATCAGTACTCACCTGATAAGTAAACTAAAAAAATTTCAACAAAAGGCAAATATTAGTCAAGATAGTAGCATAAAAAAATTATTAGTACAGGGTTAACAAGCAAAAAGATGTTAGTCTGTAGTGTGATAAAATAATAAAAAATATTATCTTAGGTTAGTTTGATTTAGTTAGCAGAAAATAAACTTCAATAGATATAGTGAGGTATGAGTGGGGGGACATAAATCAAGGTTTAGTTCAGTGTTATTGTATAGAAAAGTTTCAAGATTTGATAAACACATAATGGGTAAAATTCAGTCCATGAAGAAATTGTTATGATATTAATGAGATTGACAAGGATTTCATGTAACTGATTTGTAGGAGGTTAAGTAAATATTCTTAACAAAAACTTGATGAAATTATTTTATTTCTAGTAATTAATTCCTTAGCAATTAATAAAGACAACAAGGAAAGCATCAATTTTACAAGATGACATATTAAAAGGTTTGTATTTGAGAAAATATTAACCCCTTAATACCCAACATCCCATTTTTGTGATTTGGGTATAAACAATTTATAGGTAGTTAATAATGGATTTTAATAAACCTATAATTAATTTTTATAATTAATTTTTTTCTAACCTCTGCCAGCTGCAATGATGGAGAAAGCATTACTTTGAACCATCGCCAGCGAGACACACTGCAAGAGCCACTCTGTTTCGCGAGGCTCGTCCCTTAATCGAGACGCAATCGCGCCAATTCTCCGAAGGAACGCCATCGAACGAGGGCCAATAACCCCTGAAGTCTCCACTGCCACAGAAGTAAAAATAAATCTATCAGCAAGAGAAGAATATTTAACTATTTTTTTCATCTCTGCATCCCGGGTGACAGATCCTGGCTCAACCATGGAATTGATCAAATTACCGGCCGAAAATGTATCCGCACAGGTTGCATCCCAAATCAACAACTTCCCCATTTTAAAAGGGAAAATGGTAATGCAGTCCGTCTGCTTTCTATCACCACAGCCAAGGCCTACGGGTTCAATTTGGGAAGGAAACCCAGCTGCATCTTCTGATGATGTCGTTTATGGCTTCATGCCATGGAAAGCAGGTCAGCGCTTTGACGACAGGAGAGAGGATGCAAACCAAACTCATCGATGGAAGCTCCACATCAGCATCTGTGACGCACACATAATTTGAGTCCAAGACGGATCCCGACTCTGACTCAAGTGCACTCATCATCTAGAAGGGTACCGGTAGATGAAGAAGGCACTGCGTTGAGCGAGGCGCCAATAATCGGTTGTGAAGCAGATAGTAGACAGGCGAGCTGAGGCTGATCCAAAGAGAGCCTCAAATTAGTAAAATTGGCCTCGCATTTTATTTTATCCCAGCTTTTTTGTTTTGATGTGTCAAGTGGGAGAGAAAGTAATTCTTGTGTTTGTTGTTTTGGAATTATCATCAGTGGTTAACTGAACTTGTTTTGTTTCAATAAATTTATCCTATTCATTACTGATTGAATAAAAATGAACAGTTTAAAAAAAAAAAAATTTTATAATTAATTTTTATAAGCCTATAATTAATTATTGATTTTTTATGAACTTATATTTAACACTGGATATTTTAAAAATATATAATTAATATTAATAAAGGTACATATACAGATACCTATGTTTAGGTGTGCAACTTAAGTTTTGCTCATTTTCCAGCTCTTTAGGCACAAAATAAAAATCAACAGATGACTCATGGGAGAGACGCTGCCTCATAGGCCAAAAATAAAATAGTGCAAAAGTTGTAGAAAAAAGAATTGCAGGTAGTGTTCAGTTACAAAAAAAAAAGAAAAAAGATGTAAGTTTAAAAGTTAGAAATTTCAAGATTTTTTTTATTACTATTTAAGTATTTTAAAATATTGCTGTTATCATTGTAAGGTTTTTAGAAAAAAAACAATTTAAATATTTTTAAAAACTTTCTGTTACAGACATTTTAAAATGAGCTTAATGCAACATCAAGAAATTAATCTGTGAATTTGAAAGGAATAAAATAAAAATAAACGGACATGATATGTCTAGATTATTCAACCGAACTTGAATGAAGATATGCTACCTAATAATACATATTTTATATATACACACACATATATATATATATATATATATAAAAGTGAACATTGAGGTTAACACCGAATAGTGATAGTTTGATTCACACTTAAGCACAATCTTCAGCCTGGAGATTGCATTTAAGCATGAAACTGTTGCCACTGGATGTTGAAGTCAACTTCTATTTTTATATTTACATATGATTATATATATATATATATATATATATAATTTTAATTTAAATGGCAACAAGAACATTGAATGTCCAAGTTAAAATACATTATTAAAATAAATTCACACATTCTAGTTTTAAATAAGAATTAAGGCATACTCAGTAAATAGAATTTACATGAAGAAAGCCTTTTACAATCATAAAGAAATAAAAACAAAAATCCTTTTAGAAATTCTCTACAACTTGGCAAACAAATAGTTCAAAGCTAGTAGATCTTTTCATATAATATAACAGATCTTTTCATATAACAGATGTGGAAAAAATAAATCCCAATTCAATTGTTATTTCTTGTCTTGTTGATAAAGGACACAGGTATGTCTGAAAATTCCAATTGTTAACATCTTTTCTCATCATACTTCCATTTGGTCAAAAAGCCAAATAATACACAATCAATATTATTAGTCTTATATTCAATAGTATTACTTTTAATCTTATATATATATATATATATATATATATATATATATATATATATATATATGTGTGTTTGTGTGTGTGTGTGTGTGTGTGTGTGTGTGTACAACTTTTTTTTATCCAGCCTCATATGGGCTTAAGAAGAATTTTCTGATATGTAAGCAAGGACTCAAAATATACATTTCAATTATCTCCCCCTTTATAATACTCTTCTTCTTCTTCTTCTTCTTCTTCTTCTTCTTCTTCTTCTTCTTCTTCTTCTTCTTCTTCTTTTTTCTTCTTCGCATCCTCCTCCCCTTCTATTACACCCAACATCATGTGTTTGTTTATTTATTTTTGAAAATAATAATATACATTATTATATTATATTATTAATTTTTTAAAATAAATAAAGCGTTAAGAAGAGGTCATTTCATAAAAATCACCCGAGGATACCGTAAGGTTGAAACCAACGTAGCAGATTCAACTGACCTCCTGATTTTTTAAGTTAAATGCTCTACATATTTTTACTTCTATTTTTTCTCACATATTTTGAGCACTTTTTAATACTGCAATTTCCTGGTCTGATTCAACACTGACCATTAACCTTTTATATATATATATATATATATATATATATATATAATAGGCAGGTGAAAATAATAAAGCACTCTATAACATTAACCTTGGCAAATAACTAGCCCTAAACTATCAGATCTTTTATGGTAATTCAACACATGAGGAGAAAATACAAGAATAAGAAATTCCCTGGAAAAGAAAGTCCTTGTCAATGAGACAAGAAGAGCTACAAAATCTCTTTAAAAGACTTAGAAAAACTTACAAAGATCCTTAAAAACCCCTTAAAAAACTTACAAAGATCCTTAAAAACCCCTTAAAAAACTTACAAAGATCCTTAAAAACCCCTTAAAAAAACTTTCAAAGACTCAAAAAAAAAAAAACATCATCTTTGGAGAGCCACCAAGTTAAAAATTTGTTACCAATCTCTAATATTATTTTTATCTTAAATAAATTTGCTAATTTTTCATGCATCACCATCATGAGAAAGACATGAACCCTATCCTCCCTGTATTAGATACAATGGCTAATAATTTGCTCTATCACTTTGACATGTTAAAATTGAACATACATTAAAGAAAAGTACTTTTTATTATAAAAAAAATATAATTTTGTATCGTGTAAGGAAATAAATTCCATTTACATTTAATTTGATTAAAATTGACTGAAATGTTAAAAAATATATATATATATATATATATAACCACCACAAACTGATAATGAAATGAGAGCTATCTTCATGGTTGGGCAATGACAAATAACCTTGCTAGTAATCAACAGATAAAAAAAACACTCTCTCCACTAAAGTGGCAGTAACCAAAAAACAATTAGTGTAAAACAAGAAAACATCCTTGAGGCAAATCATACTTACAATTAACTAATGTAGTTTGAATACTTCTTGTGTAAAAAAAGCAAATACTTAAGGCAACATCTCCACCCCTTTGTCTTTCTTATTTGTAAATATAGGCTCTTGTTCTATAAATGGCTTCAACTCTGTCATTGAATTGACCAAGATAGATTGACTAGTTTGATTGGCTCTTACTTTGTTTTTTAAACAAATAACAACCATTGGTTGAAATTTAGGACAATGAAAACATCATTAAACACACACACACTCACATATGCATAGAGCTTCAAATAAAGTTATCCATATATATATATATATATATATATATATATAGTTATGAAAAACTTGGTAATCCATATGGGTAGTCCCAAGGAGGATGAAATCAATCTAAATCCAGAGATAATATTTTAAAGAAAAACAGACCACTTTAAAGTTCCATTATAATAATTTATTTCACTTCCAAAAGATGAAACGAAACGAAATGCCTTTTGGAAGTGCTATCTGATGATCCAGAGTCCTTTAAAAGGACTCTGGTGAAATAAATTATTATAATGGAACCTTAAAGTGGTCTGTTTTTTTTAATATATATATATATATATATATATATATATATATATGTATGTGAGTTTGGATCAAATATAGATCCAATATTTTTATCTCATCATATATATATATATATATATATATATATATATATATATATATATATATATACATATATGTGTATATACATATATATATATTTTTTAAACATTATTTTTGAAATGGATACTCATATTTGAGTAGATTCTCTGTTTTTATTTATTTATTAAACAGTATATTTATTTATTTACATCAACTGGCCTGAATATTTGAGAAAATTTTTTAGAAAAACATGTGTCCTCTGGCATATTTTTGAACAAAATTTCTCAAATCTGTGAATGTTTTATAGTAAATATTTATGGGCTTCTGGAACATTTGTCCTGCAAACAATATTGGCGGACACATGTGAGTCCCGGTAAAAATGAGTCACACAAAACATGGTATTTAAAACAAACAGCAATTAATGCATGCTATTAACAAAACGATTTACATGTGTACACAATAGAATTGAAAAGAAAAGACATCTATGAGAATGTACTTGTTTGTTTGTATGTGAAACATGCATGTGCAATGCACGTATGTGTGAGAGTTCAGTCAGCAGAGGACAAAGGAAGCGAATGTGCCCTGGTAGCAGTGTTCTTTATCTGCATTTAACTACATTAGGAAGCAAGTAGAAAAAAGAAAAAATATATGGGTGCTAACGGGTGCTTTTAGTGTAATCAAGTGGGGTAACACACAAACAAAAATCAAGTGTGTGTCCAATGTTTTAATTCACAGCCAAGTTTTCTGAATGTGATTTGCAGTTTAAAAAAGACAATGAATAAATTCAGTAGACAGAATTGTTATCCTTTTCATATATATATATATATATATATATATAATTCAATAATGCTTGGAGTAGTAGGATATATATATATATATATATATATATATAGGTGTGCTATATTTATGGGATAAAGTGCTCAACATCAGAGATAGAGCGTGTGTAAATATAAAAGTGAACATAAGTCAACACTTAGAGGCAACAGGCTGTTTCATGCTATATGCAATCGTCAGGCCACCTGATGATTGTATATAGCATGAAACAGACTGTTGCCTCTATGTTAACTTCTATGTTCACTTTTATATATATATATATATATATATATATATATATATATATATATATATTCCACTACTCAAACATTAGAGAGCTCTATGTCAAAGACAGAACATATATATATATATATATATATATATATATATATATAATTATATGAAACAGATATGACTATAGAAACACATGAAGGCACTAAATATAATGCTCAACAATTTCCTCACAGATGAAGAAGCGGCAACAGAGATATGCTCCTACAGAAGAATGCTGAGAATACCATGGATGGTACATGTGAGCAATGATGAAGTTTTTGGAAAAAATAAAAGCAAAAAGGACACTTATACTTAACATCAGAAAGAGAAAAGTTGAAATTTCAAACTACTGAACTGTTACATAATATCAGTTCTCCTATATATTTCGATAATTTCCACACAGATGTACAAGAGACTTGAGATAATTTCTTTTGATCCTCCAGAATTTCATTGGGAATACCATGGACTGGACATGTGACTAATGAAAAAGTTTTAATGAAAACAGAAACAAAAAGGAAACATACTTAACATCAGAAAGAGACAATTGAAAATTTTAAGGCACATAATGAGGAAAGAAAGCTCAGAGAATTTGACACTCACAGGGAATTTTGAAGGTAAGTGGGACAGAGGAAAGCAATGAATAACTTACCTAACATCCCTGTGTAAATAGTTAACTGAACAGAGAACAAGAATTAGGAGGGATAGCAAAATGTTGAACTTTGCTTAGAGCTACAGAGGACACAGGAAGTTGGGAAGGGTCCTGATTGCCAATGCCCAGAAGATACACAACACAGAGAAGAATGGTGTGAATATTATAATGAGTCACACCAAATTGCCAGTTAAAAATAGAAATTTTAAGCTTGCACGTCAAGAAGTCAATCAGTTGTCAAAGGGTTGGTTAATTTCTAATCAACACACCTGGAACAACAGGTGATACTGTCATTTCCAATCTACCAAAAACATTACGGAAATAATAATTGCTTTTGATTTGATATGACAGCAACAAAATCTAAAAGTATATATGTATGTAATTGTATTTACCTTTTTCTTTTTTCCTTTTTCCTCTGTGTCTCAAAGGAAATTTATTTTCTGATCACCTTTGTTTTTGCATGGGACGTTGCTTAGAAAGACACAAGGTCAAAGTATTGGTGTCGCCACAGAAGATCAAACTCACTACATTAGGAAAATTGGTTTGTCAAACTCACTTGTTAACTATGACACCCTCATATGCACCCACCTCTGTCTCTTTGAATCCCCTGAATAACTGGAGTCTTGTTGATATGAAGACCAACCAGCAACCCCTACAATACCGAGAATTTGTTGATAGGCATCATCATGGAGGTAATGGTTAACATGAACGAGAACTGATATGGCCAAGCAGTTGTTTCTATGGTTGCTAGGCCAATGCATTCATGATGAAGAGGGCTATGCTGATGATATAGGTATACATAGTTTGGTTTGGTTTGCTTTGTGGCATATCAACCTCAATGGCTTATTTAATGCCGACAAAATTTTTATTTCTGGTAATATGTTTTTCTTCAAAAATCTATTTCTGGGAATATTTTTCCCTGAAGAAATCTATAGCTGGTCATATTTTTTCAAAGAATGTATAGCTGTCTGTATTGCTGGTATTTTTTTTTAAAGTATTGTTGATAATGGTATAATAATTCAGTGTATAATAAATCTGTTTTTTTTTTATGTGGAATTCAGATTCTGATGTATATTTGTTAATGTGTGTATATTGATTAGACATTATGTTTGTTAGTTTTTCAAATGTTGATTTGTTAATGTTTTTACATATATACAATTTGTTTTAGATAAACATACATTAGAATGGATTCAATAAAAGTTGATGGTGTAATATAATGTTTTTAATGTGGGTTTATAGTTGGTAATATTATTATTAGTAGGCTATCAAAGTACTTTCTACATTAAGAATTATGCTCTTTTTTTAATTTGGGTGGCATTTGTAAAGTCTATCTATCTATCTATCTATCTATCTATCTATCTATCTATCTATCTATCTATCTCAGTCCTTTTCATATCTATCTATCTATCTATCTATCTATCTATCTATCTATCTATCTATCTATCTATCCCAATCTGTTCATATCTATCTATCTTACTCTGTTCCTATCTATCTATCTATCTATCTATCTATCTATCTATCTATCTATCTATCTCAGTCCTTTTCATATCTATCTATCTATCTATCAATCTATCTATCTATCTATCTATCCCAATCTGTTCATATCTATCTATCTTACTCTGTTCCTATCTATCTATCTATCTATCTATCTATCTATCTATCTATCTATCTCCATTTATCTATCTCAATCTGTTCATATCTATCTAGCTATCCTTACCCTGTTCCTATCTATCTATCTATCTCAATCTGTTCAGATCTATCTAGCTATCTCATCCTGTTCCTGTCTATCTAAATAAATTTCATATCTATCACAATATATTTCTCATGAAGTCACAAGTCATCGTTACCGAGAGTATGAGTTTTCAAGCTGATGATTATGACAGATTAGGTGCTGTCTCCCAGAAACTGTAAATAAGGTCTACTCAGCATAGTTGCAGTATAAATAACAAGTGGGCCCTGCATGTTTTGTATATTGTGCCTGAGCTGGCATCTGCAACAGGGATGTGTGAGCCACCCCAGCAGATTGGTGTGCTCCGAAAATGAATAGCAGGCCATTATATATATATACATATATATGAAACTAATGAATGTTTTCCAAGCTAAAACTTGCAAAAAAAATAAAAAAATAAAAAAAAATAAAATTGATAAGAAGTATTGATAAGTGATAGCCCAGTTCCTTGTTTTGGAAGGAATTCAGAGCCTGGCAGAATCTCAAGATCACAAATTCAGATCTTTGCAAAAGAATTATAATTTTTCCAAAAAATCTTTCACTTTATTCTTCCGGTGTCTCTTTTCTCAATGTCATAATCTAATCAAGTTGTCCACCCAACACCTTCCTGTTTTGTCTCGCTATTTTAGGTAATTATCTCCAGCAGGTGTGAGAACAGGTGCAGAGAAAGATCTTTCTGGAACTGTTATTCATAATTTCATAAAATAACAACGTATATATAAACATTTTTTCATCTCTCTCTTTTGTCTGATAATTAACTTGCTTTTCTCATACTCTATCTCTCTGCCATAACTCTGTTCATAATCTATCTATCTATCTATCTATCTATCTATCTATCTATCTATCTATCTATTTATCTATCTATCTATCTATCTATCTATCCCAGTCTGTTCTTATCTATCTATCTATCTATCTATCTATCTATCTATCTATCTAGCTAGCTAGCTATCTATCTCAATCTATTCCTATCTATCTATCTTCTATCTATCTATCTCAATCTATTCCTATCTATCTATCTATCTCTGTCTATTCCTATCTATCTATCTATCTATCTATCTATCTAGCAAGTTAGCAAGCTAGCTAAATAAATTTCATTTCTATTTCTATCTAGATCATTTCATATCTATCTATCTATCTATCTATCTATCTATCTATCTATCTATCTATCTATCTATCATTTATTCAGAATATTAATATTCAGGTTGTGTAAATAACAGCAGTATTAAATTAACTTCTTGCAATAATAAAGATCTAACGAGTGTACATGACTGATGTAAATGTGCATGTACATATGTGGATGTTTATGCAGTTCAATTCATATTGAATTTTCCCGTCAAGGTTAAAAATGGAGGTAACAGATTTTTGATGCTCCTGCATAGTGTATTGTTAGTTATAGGAGGTGTGTGTGTGTATGTGAGGGGGGGGGGTTACAGCAAAGTCTCCCTCGCAGAATGGAAATATTAATAAATTATTAAAGGTTTTCCTTTCTTGGTGGTGTGACTTTGACAAATATGGAAAATATTTGGTAAGATGCTATTTTCCATCAGGTATGAAGTCATGGGGGAGTGCTTTAATCTAATGTACTGTTAATCATTCAACCACAAGAAATGTTTGGTTAGCAAAGTCTGAATTACTGTCTATAAACAACAAATCTTTGATGATCTCTCCCGAATGATCATATCTGTTCATGAAATGTAACTTAACATAAACATTGACAACATATTATGAAATGGATTAAGTCCAACAATTAGTTAATATATTTTCTGTTTATATGGAGAAGCCTATATTTCTCAAACATTCAGGCCGGTAAATGTAATTAATACTGTTTTTACTAATACTGATAATTATCAGACTCATATATATATATATATATATATATATATATATATATATATATATATGACAGTATTAACTTTCATGTTCTTTGTGATTCTTTTGTTCAAGACAAGTAAAGTCCTGTTATATATATATATATATATATATATATATATATAGATAGATAGATAGATATAGATATAGATGATAAAAATTATTTGGTAATCCATATGAATAATTCCAAAGAGGATACAAATCCAGAGAGAGCTCAATGTAAGAACGGAGACTTTAGAAACCTGTGGTAATATTTTATTTTGTGAAACTGATACTTTGTTTTTTCTCATCAGACCAAACAGTTTCAACAATAAATGCATTTAAAATTTTACCAGGCACAAAATGAATAATAATAAATATTTAAACATGTCCTCAGTGTCAACATTTATATATATATATATATATATATATAATGTGGACACTGAAGTCAACACCCAGTGGTGAAAGTTATATATATATATATATATATATATATATAAATATATATATATATATATATATAAAAACAGCATCTGAAGTATGCAATTAAAGCCTGAAACAAACTATTACCACTGGGTGCTGCTCTTATTTTCTACTTAAATATTTACATATACTCTATCCCTGATATTGAGCATATCTTATGATATAGCATACCTTTTGATGGAATTTTATATATATATGGTGGGTAGATGAATGTAGATGTATAAATGTAAACATTGATTGCGTACTATGGAGAAATACCAAAGGTGTAGAAACACTAAATTTTAATTATTTTATTTAATTTCAGTTTTAGAATTGTTAAAAGTAGCCCTTAAGTTTGCCTGGATGGCCCAGTTATAAAAAATACTTTCAATTTAAGTTCCCCCACCTCGTCAAGCAGTCTAATTTTTTTTGGTTAGGTGGAAGGTACCAAATATCTAGATTGGACTGCTTCATCCTTCAAACTTATAAAGACCCCCCCTTGATACCCATCTATAATGCTCCCCCACTATTCCTGTCATTGGATAGTGAGGTAAAGTCTACCCTCAACCTCATCCGAAGGAGCCTGCCTAATGGGTTAAGTCAGCTAGTGAATGAGATCTTTACTGTAGCCAATCTTAATTCACCAAGATGTTAATTATTTAAAAATCAGAAGCCATGAGAGCCATACTTGTTGTAGCATCAGAAAATTTATTATTTTCATGATTATTATTATTGTTATTTTATTTCTTTGATTTCTGGTGTGTACTCATTTCTTTCCAGTTCCCACCCAGGGACCTAAGGTTAGAAATGGCATCATAACACTTTCCACTGACAAATATATATATATATATATATATATATATATATATATATATATATATATATTACATAGATAAAGCCCTTCATAAAGTGTGGGCTGTACTTGTGAGAACAATTTTTTGTATTTCTTTGAGGCATGGACTTCCAAGAATCCCTTCAATTAGTTTACTGGAATCTTTTCCAACCAATCCTAGGGCTCGAACTCCAACAGGGATTGTTGATGTTCCCATATGCCACATTTTTGAGATTTCGATTTCAAGGTCCTTGTATTTTGACAGCTTTTTGAATATCTTCAAAGATACATTGCAGTCAGCAGGGACTGCCATATCAATAAGGATGCAATTTTTTTGGTTTGCAGTCTCTAATAACAATGTCTGGGCGGTTAGTTTTGATTGTTCTGTCAGTGTGTATTGTGGAGTCCCATAGAATTGTAACAGGTCCTATCTCCGTAACCGGGTCTGTGTAGTGTTCATACCAGTTTCTTTCCCGTAGAAGTTGCATATTTTCCAGTTCAGATATTGGCCTAATCTGTCATGCTGGGTTTTATACTCAGTGGGTGCCAATATTGTGCAACCTGATACAAGATGATCAATTGTTTCTGGGTAATTATCACTGAACTTCCATTTTGGTCTAACACTATATTTTAGTATATGTACTTGATAATTTCTAGTCATCATCATTATTATTATTATTATTATGATTATTACTAGCAAATGTCTAATTTGTAAATATTCCCACAATTGAGATATATTGAACTGAACATTACTAACCTATGTAAAAAATGAAAAAGATTTAGATGAGACAAAACAATTAATATGTCCAATCAGTTAAGATCAGAAGCCATGAGAGCCATACTTGATGCAGTATGGGGGCATTTAATATTATTATTATTATTATTATTATTATTATTATTATTATTATTATTATCTTGAGGGTGGTAAAAGTTTTAAGTCTGAGTAAATTGACACTAGCAGAACAAAAGACTTCATATCCTGTGGTACCCTAAGTCCAGACTAAGAAAAGAACCCACCCAGCAGTCTACCCACAATAAAAACACAAAGTTTAAGGAGGTGGTGGTGGAGGGAGAAAGTATCTTCCCCACCTCTACCAAAAAGAAAACAGTTTGGTAAAATTAGTCAAGAGAGAGACTGATTGTGATGGAGGGTGAGCTGGGTTCAGGGCGGAGATGTGGTTGTGGAAGGGTGCGAGGTGAAAAGCTGATGGACTGGTGGTATGATATATATTTTTTTTTCATTTTTTTTTCAGGATAAGTAAGTAATTTATTTGTTCAGGAAGTAAAGTAAAGAAAAGAAAACAAAAAAAGGAAAATAAAGAAAAGAAAAATGTTATTATCCCAACAGGTACCAAAGACAGGTAAGATGTGATGAGGTGAGGAGTGTCGGGTTGGAGGCAGATCTGCAAGTTCATATACCTAACCACTGGATACAATGTTGATGTTGGGACAAGTATTGCAGGTGAGAGACTGTTATGTGAATAACCTTTTAGTAATAAGAATTCATTTTTTTTGTTTCTAAAGTTCTGCAATCCAGTACTATTTCATGCAAGTATCCTCATCTTTGTTATTTAGATCAGTTCATTTTCATTCCTTTATTCATACACCTTCACTAAGCCCAAAGCATCAACAGGATTATGGATAATCCCTCACCAGTGTGATTATCCATAATCTATTGTACATTTGCTTTAATACAGCATCTGGATTTTGAATTCATAGTTATCCTTCTCCTAGACTGGTTGCCAAACATGCCTAGAGAGCCGTCTGCTATTTAACCCATAGGTCCAATACTGTTTTGTATGAACAGAATTCTGGAAAATTGATCTCCAGTGGGATCATACATACTTGTAGAAATGTGTTTTTGCTTTACAGTTGTAATATCCGCAGCCCATGTCTAACCATCATAGCACAACTTCAGTTTTGAATTCCTAGTTATCCTAATCCAAGATTGATTGTTAACCATGGCTAGAGAGCGTAGTCTGCCCTGCTATTTAATCCATATTTGGGTGAAGAAGAGCTAGATTCATACCTTTCACAAGACAATCTATTCATTCACCTTACTTGGCTTTTGGTATCCAGCATTCAAGAAATTTGAACGAGTTTTAGTTTTATAGACATCATATCTGCATCCATATCTAACCATCTTTAGGCAACTTTGGGGAGCTGAGTTTTAAATTCCGAGTGGTCTTCCTCTTAGATGGTTGCTAGCCATGTTAGCAAATTTTAATAAATGTGGCCACAAAAAAAATAGTTTGTCAAAATGAATGGTATTTCTGTTGGGATCACTATTAATATAAACTCACTTGACAAATTTTATTGTTTTAAAATCTTATTTTAAGGATTTTGCTAACACCTAAACATATGAAACTGGATTTTAACATTTCCTTGAGAATTGAAAAAAAATTAAACATTATTAAAACTATTCACAAGATAAATTTTATATTTATATGTTTATAAAAATATATGAATCAACAACAAAGTAATAATGAACTAACCATGAAAACTAATTTTTTTATTCATACATTTATAATAATGTCCGTAGATATGAGAACAAGATAATTTAAATAAATGTTGATTTCATTATTTACATTATTCGGACTATTGTCCTCATCTTTGTCACCATATTTATTACAACGTTTCACCCATTGTACGCTCTGGCCTGCTTCAGGTAGTGGGAATATCGAAGTGAACCCTTTATTTCAAGGACACATGGCACAGTGTATAAAGGCATTAGTTAGATCCAGTCACAGGACACAAAGAGAGTGAGTTCAATACCTGGTTAAGGTAGTGGAGAACTTTCAGAGGGAAATTAGCAGGAGATAACTGATAACTGACATCTATTAAACATAGCACGTTGAACTAGAACATTCTACCCCAATGATTGAAATAAAGGGTTCAGTTCAACATTTCAACCTCATGAAGACGGCTAGAGGGTACAACAGCCGAAACGTTGTAATAAATATGGTGACAAAGATGAGGACGATAGTCCAAATAATGTAAATAATGTACATAATACCTCATCTCAGAAATATAGACAAATGTTGATTTCAATTCATTTAGAAATGACTGCAGAACACTTGTCCCTCCCCTTTTATAGGCAAAAGTAGAGGTTCTTTGCAAATTTTTCCCTTTTAACACTTTAATAATCCTTTTTGAACAATCTTTGCATCAAAGGTTGTTCGAATGTCAATTTAAGATGGAATCATATGAAGAAACTATTGGCTAAATGGTTTTTTGCAATTTTTTGTGTGAAGTCAGTGTCGTAGGTAAATTATCAAGGACTTTACATAAACCTCACAACATGAGCTATGTTTTGAATTAAGTGCAAAGAACATCAGCTGATCCAGTAAAAATTTTGGTCATGTGTAACTTTGCCTTTGTTTTTACAAAAAGTTGTACCCTCCTCCAGTTTTATTGATTTTTCTGCCAAAGCCGAGGGTCTGGAGATTAAAATGTTGGTCTTGAATTATTTTAATGAATTTGAAACATGCGTGTACAATTTCATCAAAATTTCTTGAGAAATGTGGACATGCATAAATAGCATACACACAGAGAAACAGACACACAGAGTCACGCACATACAGATATCTTGTGTTTTATATATATATATATATATATATATATATATAATAAATATGAGAAAATTGGAATAATTTAGTGTGTTTAAAGGTAAAATAGAAGCTTTTGCTTTATTGTGTTTCTCTTTGTAGCCAAGTGTTAAAAGAATGCTGGTGACAGCAGTAATTTCTCCTGCAAAGGGGAGATGCAGGTTCAAATTCTGCTGGAGGACATGTTTTTTATCAAGTTTTCTCGAGTATGCAGGCTAGTCGATGGCCTATACACAGCACTTTGTTTCTGGGGGTGGGGGAAAGAACTAAGAAGGACTCCACAGCAACCATTCAACACCCATCCCACCTCAAGAACAAGCACTTTCTACTACCCCCAGTCCAACATACATTTACATTCACATACTCAAACAGCATACCTATCCCATTACACTTCTTTTTATTAGTATTTATTATTAATTATTGTAGGCTTAGTTGTATAAACATATGATAACACCAAGTGTATCTACTGGAGTAGATGCATATATGCATCAATTAGCATAATGATGTGACTAGCGCACACCAGAATTTGCGTGCCATCATGTGCCTGTATATATTAATAAATATACATATATCTACGTTTGTAGTAAAGTTTAAAGTTTTATAGTTTTCCCAAGTCGACAAGAATGAACTGGAATGAAACCCTTATTATAGTTGTTTATTTAAAAAATAACGGCTTTAATAGAAGGAACACAAAATTAAATGAAGATTTATAGCTCAAAGTTAATATAGACTTAATATATTATTGGGGTATAAATTGAAAATGTAGATTGTAGGAAGTGGGGATAAAAAAAGATGCAAACTTAAAGTTTAAATAATAAAAAAGGAACACCATGTAGAGGAAAGTATAAAAAATCTAGGGAGCCAGGATCTACCTATCAAGGTTTCACCTAACAGATCTTCAGGGTAAAACTAGTTTTTCACTAGGTTTTATATATATATATATATATATATATATATATATATATATATGTATATATTGATAGAAAATAAACTGCAATGTTTTGTCTCTCACAACTCAGTTGTTTCCTCTCTTTAAAATTCTCTCTTCAGCTTGAAAATCTACTTCACCCATACAGTTACAATTAAACACCAATTCCACTTCAAATGTCCTGCCTTGACCCTAATTGGCTATTTGCTGACAATCAAAAGTTTTTTCTCAATTTAACAGAAAACCACTTTGTCCACTTAATTGAAATGGGTTTGTTTTTCAGCAATCACAATGCAAAACCAATGTAATGATTTTCAAGAACTTGAAATTATGTTTTTTGTCTCAAGATGATACTTAAAACCTAAGTATTTCTCTTCTAAATGACTCCAAATTTTAATTGTGTTTTGCAAAGAGTCAGTTACGACTCTTATGCAAAGAATGGATTTAATTCCTGACAAACAAGAAATGAATTTTTTTTTTAGGTAAATTTGAACATTTTTTATGTTTCAAAATATTTGCATTTTGAATTGAAATTATTTAATCTAAAATATAATTTGAAATTATTTAATATGAAATGCTATTTGAAATAATTTACACTATAATGCAATCTGAAATTATTTAAAATAAATTTATAATTTTAAATTATTCAATTTAAAACATTATTTTATGTAAAATTTTAATTTCTTTATATTTTCATTTTGAATTGTAATTGTTTGATTTAAAATTTTATTTGATATTATTTAATGTAAAATTTTATTTAAAATTATTTAATAGAAAATTATATTTGATATTATTTTATGTAAAAAATTCAAATTGTAATTAATTAAAATTAATTATGCATAATTTTAACTGATATTAATTATTCTAAACTTTTAATCGCAATTATTAAATTTAAAATCACACTTTAATTTTTTGATTTTATTTTAAATTAAGTTGAAATCATTTCATGTAGAATTTTTAATTGTAATTAATATAAGTATAAATTTAATTAATTTTATGTAAAATGCTAATTGGCTTAAATTTAAAGTTTTAACTGTTACTTAATCTCAAGTATTAATTGTGATAATTTTAAGAAAATTTTATTTGTGATTATATAATATAAAATTCTATTAAGAATTATTTAAATTAAAATTTTAATTGAAATGATTTTCTTGAGATGTACAGCTAAGAATAAAATATGTTCTCTCACAGATACATAGACACAAACACACACACATCAATGACTGACAGGAATTATTCAATTAAAATATATAAGATGGAATAAATACGTAACTTGTTTTCAAATACACCTCGTACATATGCATACATTTACATGCACATACATATGAGAAAGACAAAATTAAATTAAAAAATTTTAATGTCCCCTCTCCTTCATGCACATGTGTAGTTACATCAACAGAGACATCCCTTTAGTCTAATGTCGTCTTAAAGGACAAAATGCCCCACACAAATGTTTTTCCACTTTGTCATTAATTTTCCTAACACCAATACATATATATATATATATATATATATATATATATATATATATATATATATATATATATATATATATATATATTTTGAACTCTATGGAGAAAGGAATTTTTAAACAGTACCTGCTCCTGCTTAATGCACAGCTCTTTGCATGAATCGAGCACTCTGGCTGCTGATTTAACATTTATATACATCATGTATATAATACATTAAAAGATTCCCTTTCTCTTTCATGTGCTGATAGCTTAGGGGTAAAGTCTCTGACTGACGCCAAATTGGTTGAGTTTCAATACTGGTTTGAAGCAATCAGGTGTCTAGCTACACTGATGAGCTGTTATACAGTCTGTATGTGGATATATATATCTTAAAAAATTTATTTTGGTTGAGGTCTCTGGGGAGGAAGTGTGATTTTTTAAACAGTCACTATCATTGCTAATAATGCAAGACTCTTCGGTAAACAGAATCAAGTTTTCTCAGTCACTGTGTGTTTATCTAAAAATAAATATGCTTAAATTTACCTTCATCCCTGCTGTATACCGACAGCTCATGGGTAAAATCTCTGACTGACATCAATTCAGCCGACCTTTGATCCTAGGTAGAGGCAACCAGATATATATATATATATATATATATATATATATATATACTTAGTGTATTGAGCATTCTCCATTTTAACTTATTATTCACTGTTTTTTTTTCTTTGTACCAGAGATTTAAGTTACTGGATGATTTTGGAAGTTTTTGGTGCTTTCTTGTTTTTCACCATTTTTCCTTAGATTCCAATTTATTTGAAAATTGTGCTATCCAGGTTTTTTTCACCCACTGAGTTCAAATAGATTTACATTTTATATATATTCATTATATATATATATATATATATATATAAAGGAATCTAATTTCCTGAAAAGAGATTTTATAAATTTCAGCTTACAATAACATTAATGAATGTTGAATGTTTCCTGTACGAAAACAGCTAATCTCAACATTATCATTAATATTGCTTTTCATAAAAAATCAAAACAAAAATATTACAACACTTGCCATCCTATATCATTACCAAAATCCCCCATCACCAAACTAGCGCCAGAAAAGAGAGTGTAGCAAAAACATTTTCGTTTTTTACAAACTTTTACTTAAAAGCTTATCTTTGACTCAAATATAAGCATTTCCTTCAGAAATATTAAAACTATAATCTATGAACAACTGTTTTCTCAGATCAAGTCTTGAGGCTTTAAAGAAAATGATCCTTTTATTAGGACCTAATAGGAGAAGACAATAGAAAACTACACCAGAAAAGGAATGTATGGAGAGCCATGATCACACCTGGACTGAAGGAAAATAGCAAAAAAAAAACTTGCTCAAGGCTAGAGTGCAAATTTTCTTTAATAAGATTTCTCCTATTAAAACAGTTTTTTAGGAAAATAGGTTTCTCAAGGCCAGTAGCTGTTATAGATCTTTCCAGTATTGATGACAGCTTCTTTTCCTAACCTTTTGTTCAAAGTAGTGTGGAATATTAATGCTATTTTATTTTAGTTGTTGCTGTTGTTGAAAATCTTCAAGTGATTATTTAGTAAAGTTCTTTGTTTGTGATTCTGTCATACCAGTCCATGAGGTTTGATGAAGGATGGTTGCTCTCTAAGATCTACAGACTTCCTTCACTCAAAGACATTTTTAACTATTGGTCTGAGAAAACAGTTGTATACAGATGGCAGTTTAAATATTTCTAAATGAGTCTAGCACCATGATGATACTGTGCGAAAATTGGTCAGAAGCACACATAGGAAAGGAAAAAAAAAAACTATATCCGAGTCCAAATGGTCCACTTAGCAAAACAAATCCACACTTCTCTCTGCATCTCAATCTCAAATATGCCATTCCTCGTCAGAAGGAAAAATTCCCTTGAATAAGCATACCATGTTTTTATGCACCTGTACACAGCCATTACTTAGCCAATGAGCACCCAGAACCAGCCAATAAAAATGGCTACAAGTGACACCACATGAAGTGTAGCCCAGTTCACCTTCAGCATGAAGTTTGTTGATTTGCCATCTCCAGACTCCATTGCAAAACATACACAACTCTGGCCCTTTTGGGTCAGCGAAGCAAATCTCCACTACAGATATCCATACCAAAGTCATGATAGTCTCATCAAATCAAGACTTTGATATGCAAATCATGCTTGTTGCTAGACTTATTCAGAAATAATTAAACCATCAGCTGTAAAAGCAAAACTTGACATTTTAGGTTAAGGATTTGTTTTTGTTACAACTTAAGGTGTTGGCTGCAGCCTGTTCTATGTTCAATTTTCATTATAAAATCTTTCTCTAAGTTTTTCAGGTAATATAGGTTTCTTAATAATGAGTAAAATGTAAACCGTCATCATGATCCTGCCTGTCAAGCCCTGGTTTTCCACAGCAGATGAGATCAACTGAAGTGTGTGTGCTATGGTGGGATCATCCATGGACCACCTCAAGCATTTCTCCGCCAAGTCTTTTAGGCTTAAAGACTTTTCTTCTTCTCGTGTCTAAAGAACTAACTGAAGATGAGCAGTCCATGAAAAAAACAACATTCTTCAAAAACACCATAAGACAAATAGAAGAGACAAAGAGATTCAAAAGAAAATCCAGTGCTCTCCATCCTATGGACCCTCTTATCCTACCATGCAGTGGTTGCAGACATCTCTTTAGATCCAACATAGGACTCATTTTACAGAGAAGGAAATGTCGATGAGCAACCCAATAATTGGCAATGAGTTATGCCAATGACGACTCTGTAACTCAAGGATACAGATAGAGATATTTCTCTAAGATCAGACATGGTTTTGGGGAACAGCATGACATGACACAAGAAAACCTTATCCCATTAAGGTTGTACGGGGACACCACATGTACTACAGCTGCAGTACATGTGGTGTTTCATGGGCCAGGTTGCCTGACAGAGTTCAAGCCTCTTGTGGCTAGTTTTGAATTCAGAGTTTTTTCTTCTTCTAGAATGGTTGCCTCCAAGGCTATAGGACTCCAGTCTGTCCTGCTATTTTATCCATAGCTGGGGGAGGGAGAAGAGATGGGTTGATACCTTCCCCATGTGAATGTAATGAACTCAACTGGAATTTGAACATACTTTGTTAAATGATGGAAAAAATTCTTCCTTTTGTTTATTGACTGAACATGATGGAAAGTTAAAAGATAAAAATAAAAATAAAATGAAAATAAAAATAAGGTAAAAATAAAAATAAAAATAAGATAAAAATAAAATAAGGCAAAAAATGAAAAAATATCCAGAATTTGCACAAGCTGTAGAACAGGGGAGTGACAGTCATACCCATAATAAACGGAACACTGGATAATCATAATTGTGAGATTAGTCCTTTCCATATTGGAAACATTTGGCATTCATTGAAGTAATTTCGGTTGAAATTTATAAAATCTTTTTCAAGTCCACTAACTGTTATCACTCTTTCCAGAATTGATGGGAGTTTCCTTCCCACACTTTTGTTTGAAGTTGTGTGGAATGTCAACATCATGATTATGTCATTATTTTTTCTTTCTGTTACATGCACTATTCATTTTAGTTGTTGCTATTGTTGAAACATGAGTCTACAGCAAGTGTCATAGTGGATATTAAATAAGGTTAGGTGCAAGTATACCTACCCAGATATGAATATATATACATGTGTGCACAAATACACACATATACATGCACCAGCAAATATACACATATACAAATACACATATAAGCTGATACATGTATTTACTGACACGCATATATAAATGTATACACAGCTCTTTTTTTCTTTGTGTGCTTGTAAATTTATTGACCTAACTAATATATGTAAATAAATTTATTAAATTCTCTGGCTCTTTCCAGCCAGTCCCAAATCTCTCAATGGAGACAGGAGACCTTGCCAAGAAAATGATTAGTTTTTTCCCTGATGCCAATAATACAAGATGCAGTTAATTTAACCTTGTAGCATATGCAACTCTCGCATTGGCATAAGAAAGATTTCAATAAAAATATTGGGAAAAATGAACAGAGAAAAAAGAATTTTTTTTTTTTTTTTACTAAAGTTCAAGGCCCAAGAGCCACTCTAGGTGTTAGGGAGTAGAGAATGAATGTTATGAGGATAAGGGGGATAGATAGTGAATGACCCTTGTTTTAAAGAGGTTCAGGTTTTAGTGTTTAGAGAAACATCTACACACAAATCACAAAGTGGCAGTTTTTAGGAAAAAGCTGTATGAATGGGACTTCTTCCTTACAATTGGAATATGGAATAAATGTTGATGATTGAACACTGTAGAAGTAGCTTCTAATCCAGCAGTAAGGCTGCTAACTGAGACATTGGAAGTTTTGAGGAGCATGCAACCCCTTCTCCTGGCTAAGACGTTAAACTTCATCCGCATCCTGGGTAAGACGATAAACTATATCCAGCAGCAAGGCCTCTGATCAGGAGGTTTTGAGGAGCATGGAACCACCTCTTAATTGCTGGTGCTCCCAGGTCCACCCTGACCTGGGGTGGCAGCACCTGTTAGGGTCCCAGCTATGGGCACATAGTTAACTATTACCAACAATAGTTTTTTGAAAAAAATTATTACCAGCAATACAATTTTGAATGAAAAATATTACCCAGAACAGATTTTTGACAAAGCAAAATATTACCAGCGATAAAAATGTTGTCAGCATTAAATAAAACATTGAGGTTGATATGTTGTAAAAAAAAAATAAACCAAACCAATCTAAACCAAAGAATTCATATTCTATTCATACAAATCTATCCTAAAAATTTTTGTCAGCATTAAATAACCCATTGAGGTTGATATGGTGTTAAACAAAATAAACTAAACCAATCTAAACCAAAGAATTCATATTCTATTCATACAAATCTATCCTAAAAATGTTGTCAGCATTAAATAACCCATTGAGGTTGATATGCCGTAATACAAAATGAACCAAACCAAACCTTAATTGCTTTTGTTACCAGATCCTCCCTGACCCTGGGTGGTAGCACCTGTTAGGGTCCCAACTATGTGCAAACAGTGAACCCGCAAACAAAAATCAGGAATACATTTTTATAATAAAATGACCAATGGTACATTTTTATAGAAAAATGACAGTCAATGCAACACTAAAATATAAAAATACATTTTCATAGTAAAATTACCAACAATAAATTTTATGATATACAAAACGTATATCTAAAAACGTACCTTTAATCTGAAAGTATAAAACTATGTATTTAATATTGGTAGTTGAAAGCATAAAATTATATAAAAATATTTAGATTTTGGCATTAAATAACCCATTGAGGTGTTGGTATACCATCGAAAAGCATCACCGAACCAAATAGGCAACATGAAAGAACTCTTTCATGATATGAGTTCATATAATATCCTACAATTTCTTAAATCAAATGGTATTCCAAAACTTCAGCAAAACTACAACATAAAACACACCTCTCACCGCCTCTAGTAATCCTGTCTACACAAATATGTAGATGCACAAAAGCTGAACATCATCTACCATGTATTCAATTGTGAAAGCAGAACAACATATATCATATTTTTATTACTTCAAAGCTCCCAAGAAAATTAAATTTCAGCATTAAATGACCCATAAGGATTTGATGTGCCATTAAACAAACAAATCAAGTTGTTATTAAATCTATATGCTTTCTGGCTTGGGCTGATACTATATATATATATATATATATATATATATATATATATATATATATATATATATGAAGAAATATAGTTTTAAGGTGTGCTATATTTATGGGATAAAGTGCTCAATATCAGAGATAGAGCATGTGTAAATATAAAAGTGTGTAAATATAAAAGTGAACATTGAATCAGCACCTAGCCTCTAAGTGTTGACTTTAATGTTTACTTTTATATATATATATATATATATATATATATATATATATATATATATATATATATATATATATATATATATCTGTGTGTGTGTGTGTGTTGAGGGTTTTTCTACAAGTATGTTATAAGATAGCTTTATCCATATATATATAAAAAAAAGACTAAAAATAATAAAAAAGAAAAAGCCAACACTCAATAACATGAACTATGAACACTGTCAGAAAAGAAAACTTACAATCAGAGAGAGACAATTTATGTTTCTGGGACATATAATGAGGAAAGAGGGTTAGGAGAATTTAACACACACAGGATATACTGAAGACAAGAGAAACATGTGTAAATAGCAAGTAACCTACTTAAGTTTTTGTGATTAAATGGCAAAGCAGAGAAAAAGAGTGACGGAAAATGTTCAAAAGACAGGAAGCTGTGAAGAGCCATAATCATCCATGTGTGCAAGACAGGAGATGGCGATCGATGTTGCATTTAAACTTTTGAAGATTGTAGTTATCAGTGAAGCAAGGAAATGGAAGGGAGTTCCACAGGGAGGAAGTGTAAGAAAAGAAATCGTTGGAGTAGAAGTGGTGGTTACATTTTGCTATTTCAACAGTAAAACCATCATTAAGGTTACTTGAAGAAGTAACACCTGTGGCTCACCAGCAACTGATAATGTAGGACTTGCTCTGTTTTGGCATTATTGCTGTTAATACGCAGAAGAGATTTGAACGAGTGCACCATCTTTTCCTACTATAAAGTATTTCATGCACAGTCATTTCTTGATATTGTAAGATTTTACAACCAATACAACAATGACTAACAATGTTACTAATACAAATGGTAATACTCTGGAAGTGTTTCAGATTAATTTCTGAATGTTGCTGCTGATGATGCTGATGTTTAAAAAGGCATATTCAGTTAAAAATAAATTTATTTATATCTATATAAATATATTTGTATCTCTGGGCATGGCTTGGCTTTGCAAGCAGATTTGGCAGGATTCATATCTGTTGCTGGCTCTCATGTTATGAGTGAGGTCTATACAAGAGAGGAATGCTTTTCCACATTGACTGCAGGAAAATCTTTGGCAGCTCATGGTGTTCCAATATTGTGGAGTTGCCAACTGTCTTCTTTTATAGCTTGATTTGATCAGAGAGATTGCCCGCAAAAAGTTATCAAAAAATCTATACTGCACCAGAATATATATATTTATATATATATATATATATATATATATATATATGTGTGTGTGTGTGTGTGTGTGTGTGGGGGATAAATGGCTGCATGGCCAAGTGGTTAGAACATTCGCTTTCTGACCATAAGATCTGGGTTTGAATCTCACCATGGTTGATCTGTTAGGAAGGCGACTTCCTGATGTTATAAGACTAGATCAAGGTCGATCCCAGCATGTGGCACCTTTGGAAAGTGCCTGAAAACCATACCATGGGTTGACCCAAGTCTTATGAGTAAAAGTGGGCAGACAGAACTCTTCCAGGTCATCGATAGCTGTGCTAGAACGAAGTCACAAGTTATCATGGTCGAGCGACTAAGTGTGCTGGCCTTGTTCAAAGTGTTGATCATGCTAGATAACACACTCTCTCCCAGAAACTGTAACAAACATCTGCTCAGCATAGTTGCCATATAAACCACATTTGGGCTTTGTGGGTGCTGAGCAAATCACAGATGTACCGAGTGGCCAGCTATTATTATTATATATGATAAAAATATATATTTTAAGGTATGTTATATTTGTAAGTAAAAGTGCTCAATACCAGAGATAGAGTGCATGTAGATATAAAAGTGGACACTGAGGTGAACACCGAGTGGTGACAGTCTGTTTCATCCTTGTAAACTGTATTGGATTGGTAAATTGGATTGTAGCTATTTGCAGATGTTGTAAAAGATAAATAAAATGTATAGTAAAGAAAGAGACAGGCAGAAGTTGAATACTGAACATATGTTGTAGAACAACACAAAACAACAGATGCAATCTTCAGGCCATGTATGTTGCATTTTGGTTTGACTATTTATATATGCTGGTCAATGGTGCATCATGGGTAATGAGTTCTATTGTATTATCCTAATAGTCATTGGGTAGGTGGTAATGGTTATGCTTCCAATTATTCTAGCTGTTGTTTGATATCGGATGCAGACTTGTAAAGGAGTTTTTCGAATTTTTAACTGAGTGTAATGTTCTCAAATTTTTTTATTTTTATTAATAATGATCATTTTATAATAGTCAAGATATCAGCAGAATGGTATTTATGCTGTAAATGGCCTCAACACATACATATATGTATGTATACATATATATATAGGTTATAAAAGACAGCACATATATATATAGGCTATAAAAGCTCACACACCATAGAATGTGGAAACAGAACAGTCTACCCCAGTTCGACATTCCAACCACCTGAAGAAAGCCAGAGCGTACAATGGCCAAAATGTTGTGATAAATATGGCAACAAAGATGAGGATTGTAGTCCAAGCAATGTAAATAGTGTACATCATACCTCAGAAATATAGACAGGTACTGAAGGAGAAGGCTTATACTTAACGGAAAGAGACAGCTGAAAGGTTTTGGGATGCATAATGAGGAAGGAGGGCCTGGAGAATCTGATACTTAAATAGAGGGAAAGTGAGACAAGGCATACCTGATAAGCTTGAGCAGGTGGTCTAGGGGAGGAAGCAGGGGGAAGGAACTTGTTGAGAGTTGCAAAGGAGAGAGGAAGAGGTGAAGAGCCATGATTGCCTACATCCTGAAAGGACATGGTGCATAAAAAGAAAGTTGACCAGGAATAATTGTGGATCCAAATGTGGTCATTTGTAGCTATTTTCTAGTGTTGATAACAAGTGTAATTATTTCACTTGAGCTTGTTATATTCACTTAGATGTATGAATCCATTTCTCCATCTCCCTTTAGCTATGGGTTAAATAGTAGGTCTGACTAGAGTCTTTAGCATTGGTTGGCAACCAGTCTAAAAGAAGGACAACTCTGAATTCAAAATCTGAGGAGGGTTATTTGGAAACTTTGTGGTACACTGTGCACAAGTTCTTTTCTTCATGAAAAGATTGGCTGGTTCTGCAGAAGCCTTTACCACAATAATCAAATCATATGTATGTATCGGACGATCTGCTAGACCCTCATGTGTCAAAAACAACATAAGAGTTTATTATATATATATATATATATATATATATATATATATATATATATATATATATATGATTTAATTTAAATAAAAACAGGCCACTTTAAGGTTCCATGTAATAAATTATTTCACCACAGCCCTTTTAAAAGGACTGCGGATCATCAGACTTTACTTCCAATGCAATCGTCAGGCCACGTGTGCTCTTCACATTTTTTTCACAGGTGGCCTGGCGATTGTATATAGCATGAAACAGACTGTCGCCTCTAAGTGTTGACTTCTATGTTCACTTTTATATATATATATATATATATATATATATATAAACAGAAACAGACTATCATCACATTCTTGTCTGTGTATTGCTTAATATATTGTACGAAAGCTTAGATTGGATTAAGAAATATGGATCAATATTCTGATTTTCTTTCTTCATTTAATGATAATGTTATTAAGCTTATCAGGCATTATGAAAAAGAATTTACATAAAATAAATAGACCAAACTTGTCTATATTATTTAATGAAACATATATATATATATATATATATATATATATATATATATATATATATATATATATATATATATTAGTATAGATGGCCACTAATATTTGAGGATACCTGTCTACTAGAGTGGCTAGACAATCCCTATTACAGACGCCTGCTCAGATGCATTTGTGTTTATTTCACACCTAAAGAGCCCACCTGTGGTTTATACTGCAGCTATGCTTAGCAGACCTTAGTTACAGTTTCTGGGAGAGAGCATGTTACCCTGCATGATCAACAACTTGAACAAGGCCAGCATGCTCAATACCTCAGCCATGATGACTTGTGACTTTGTGCTAGCAAAGCTATCAACAGGCCCAAGGGTTCCGTCTACTCAATTTAATTCACAAGGCTTGGGTCAAGCTGTTGTGTGGTTTTCAGGCACTTTCCAAAGGTGCCACATGGTGGGATTGACCCCTCCAGTCCAATGACATCAGGAAGTCTCCTTGCTCACAATTCGGCCATGGTGAGATTCGAACCCAGGCCTCATGATCAGAATGTGAATGTACTAACCACCCAGCCATATATATATATATATATATATATATATATATATATATATATATAATATTATTGGTCAATATATATATATAGATAGATAATGTTATTGGTCAATATATATATATATATATATATATATATATATATATATATACATGACAGTTATGACGTGATTGCAAAACAAGGAAATAAAATAAAATAGGTTGAAAGGCACAAAAATCAACCAATGAACAATGACTGAGATAACAACTGGAGAGATAGAAAGAGGATGAAATAATCTGGCAAGAAAACAAGATAAAAGTTGTCATAGAATTGAGTAAATAACAAAATGTTGTAGGAACAAATAGCAAGAAGAAAAGTTTGTGTCATGCTTGTAAAAATAAAAATATTAAATAAATCTGCACACATTTTAAAAAACTCCAAAAAAGGTAAA
The DNA here is from genome assembly GCA_903632075.3 of Acanthosepion pharaonis. Lineage (NCBI taxonomy): Eukaryota > Metazoa > Mollusca > Cephalopoda > Sepiida > Sepiidae > Acanthosepion > Acanthosepion pharaonis. Next base: position 302,037 of record CAHIKZ030000711.1, on the reverse strand, counting down.
GGATAAATAAAACTAAAAAGAAAGCAAAGCGTGTCTGCGTATAATTCAGTCTTCATTACTTCCCACTTTACCTTTCACCTATTTTTTATGTTCATTTTACACTGACATCTTTTTGTTTATCTCTAACTTTATAACTTACCCACATTTCTTCAAATTTTTCTCTAGCTTTTTAATGTATCCACATTTCTTCACATTTTTCTCTATATTTTTAGTTTACTCATATTTCTTCACATTTTTCTCTAACTTTTTAAATTACCGATATTTCTTCACATTTTTTCTCTAGCTTTTTAACTTTTTAACATTTTCTATTGTCATGTGAAAAGGAACAGGTAGGCAGTTAAAAAAAATAAAAATTAATTTATTTTTTTAAATTCCCAACATCCCTTTTTCACGTGCATCTACTCAAATATCGATAACAATCATTAACATAATTAAATCATCAATGTTTATATACAAAGAACGATATTAATTCTTGCCAGCCAAGATGATTGGAAATCTTAAGAGATACAGAAGTGTGGATTTACAGTGTATATATATATATGTGTGTGTGTGTGTATATATATATGTTGATTCATATGTCCACATGCTCTATATCGATCTCATTATATGCAAATCTATCTATTTCATTGTACATTATTTACATTATTTGGACTATTGTCCTCATCTTTGTTGCCATATTTATTACAACATTTCAGCCATTGTACACTCTTCAGTTGGTTGGAATGTCGAACTGAACCCTTTATTTCACTCACTGGAGTAGACTGTTCTAGTTCCACATGTTTAATGGATGTCAGTTATCAGTTATCTCCTGTTAATTTCCCTCTGAAAGTTCTCCACTGCCTTAACCGGGTATTGAACTCACACTCTTTGGGTCCTGTCACTGGATCTAACCAATGCCTTTATCCACTCTGCTTGAGGACATGAGGGTATGAATTTCTGGGTATTATAAACCTAATGTCTTCAGCAACCATTTTTACCAGTGCTCATATTGCAATTTTTTTGCTGTTATCATTGCATGTTTTTACCAGAGCTCATATTGCAACTTTGTTGTTATCATTGCTTTTCTCTGGCACTCCTCATTACTGGTTCCCATATTGTATTTATTTCTATGCAACAAATACGAGGACAATAGTCCGAATAATGTAAATAATGTACATAATACCTCATCTCAGAAATATAGACAGATCTATTTCATTATATCATTATGTTCACATCTATCTATCTCAATATGTTTAAATTTATCTGTCTATCTATCTGTCTATCTATTTCAGTCTGTTTCACTCTATGTGTCTATCTCAATCTGCTCATATCTATCTATATATCTATCTATCTATGTATGGGTGTGTGTATGCAAAGAATTACATAAATCTATTTTCAAGTTTAATATATATATATATATATATATATATATATATATATGTGTGTGTGTGTTAATGGATTTAAAAGTCTTATTACTTCTATTCAGTCATGGGTATCCACTAAAAGTAATGATATCTACAAAAAGTAAGGGTATCCACTTAAAATATAGTTAAAACATTTTACATAAGTAATTACATATTACAATTGTATAGACACTATTTTATTAGTATATAATGGTCCACCCAATATTTTTTTGATTTATTCAATTATAATATTGCCATGTTTTACTGTCTATTGAGTATAATTAGCATCATAGGCAGATGTTCCACATTTTAAATTTTACCTATTGACCCCTTTAAGAAGCTTCTTGAGTATATTAAAAAAATTTTTTTACATTTGTTATTCATAACTTTAGGTCTACTTCAACAAACCCGCACAACATACTTGGCTACATCCATAATACATTTGTCACTGACATGTTTCCTATTATCATTTGATGGTATATCCAAACGTCAGTTTATCTTAACATGAAAAGAATAACCCACCCGCCTCCACCTTTTGATCTTATTTTTCTATTTTAGCATAAATCTGACTTTTAATTGGTTAATCTAGACATACCCACAAGTATATTTTTAATTCTGACCTTAAACTCTCCCACTTTAACTTCCAAACAGGAATAATGATTTTTTAAAATTTCCCTAATAAATCATTTTTATCACAAGTTATCTACCATTGTCTGAGGAAATACAACTATAGTATTGAAACATGAAAGCTTTGGTGTAGCGATGTAAAATGTTTTTTATTATAATAAAAATATTATAAGACATATATATGTTTCATGCTAGACACAATCGTCAGGCCTTGTGCTCTGATGATTGCATGTAGCATGAAACAGTCTGTCACCTTTAGTGTGGACTTCAATATTTACTTTTATATATATATATATATATATATATATATATATATATATATAAGACATTTTCTGTTTATACATTCTTTTTATAGATACAAGTATTTAAGTAAATGCTCTATTTATAATAAACAGTATTAAACAACATTTACCAGCCTGAATCTATAAAAAGAATGAATAAACATAAAAATGTCTTTAAATAATTGTTGGACTTTGTCCATTTCATAATATATATATATATATATATATATATATATATATATAACATTACTGATGAGGTGTGCTACAGCATCTGAGTGATTGAATATATATAATTAATAAAAAAATAATGTTATTCATATATCTTTATACATTACTTCATTAATGACAATCTTAATGTGAGTGCTTTTTTATCTATTTTTCTGTATTAGTTTTTATTTTATAATGTAAACATTTCTTCAGATTTACTTCCAGTTTTTTTAATGTTGATTTATTGTTTGAATTAATCTTTTAAAACGACATTATCTGTTCCCAGCCCTGCAAGTTTTAGTATGAATGCCATTTGGTGCCATTGACTGCAAGAAAGCCCTGCCTTAGTATTAAGAGTCAAATCAGATGCTTGCAGCTTCTAGACCATTGCTCTAACCACTGAGACATGCCAGTAGGTGTTAATGAAATTAAGCAGAATTCATGTGATTCTCAGTGACTGTAACAAAAATAAATCAAAGCTGGCTTGTGGAGAAGGGCAGTTTGGTCAATAATGGGTTCGTGTATTTTTAAATGTTAAAAAAAAAAACACCAGAGCAGACCTGATGAGAGGTCAATGTGTTAGCCAATGTGTACAGAAGCAAATTGTAAAAGAGTTGTACTCACCAAAAATGATGGAAGGCATCACTGCTGAAGGTGAGTGGGTTTTTTTTTTTTTTTTCTCTGTTGCAGTTTTTATTTTATGATCCAAACTAGTCACGTTCCATCATCACCAAGCAGACAGCAAACTTTCATCAAACACAATGAATGGGTGTTCCCCTCTGGGAAGCCCTGTGCCTTGCGCACCTATTGTGACTTAAACTCAACCCAGACTTCAAGGGGAACTCCTGCATACAATCCATCACTAAAGATGCTGAAAAAGTTGTCAGTTCCTTGTACATGATATTCTTTACGTTTACAAGAGCCAGATCAGGCCTAAAATGCAGCACTGCTTTTATATAAGGGCAGTGGTTTCCTACTCTTCACTTTCCAGTCTTGATAGAGCCCAAAAGTGTCTCTACATCTTATTATATTATTTTCCAACCTTTAAAACCCTTTCTCACAGATAAGACATTGCAAATTTCTTGCTGATCTATCGATATTTCCATGGAAAGTGTTTAGACAAAGTATGTTCCATAGTTCAGCCAGTTTTAACATTCATGTCTAAGACCCACCCTGCCATGCACATTGCAGAAAACCACCCCCATTCACTTCATATTTCACTTGAGCAGCTTCTTCCCACAAACTGCTGCCTTTTGGAACCAACTCCCAAGAGTCTCCTCTTCCTGATTACTATAATCTTAACCTATTCAAGTCTCAGTTCAACCATTATCTTCTCCATGTATTGCCATAAACTGTACTTCTTGCTCTGTATCCCTCTACATCGAGTGGCTCTTGGACCTTGTACAGGGTGAACATCATTATAAAAAAATAAACAAAATAAAAATATCTTTTTTTATTTCTTTTTCAATGATTGTCTCCCCTGACTGAAACCAAAGGAGAGCATTTCTTCAGGATTCATTCTTATCATCCACCATTTCAGACCTTTACAGCTAAGACACACTCTGCTACTATAAAGTTGAATCACCCACATTTCCCCTGTAGTCCAATTGTAAGGAGAATCTTCTACGAAAACAACATTTTCTTAAGAACTTTTATAGGATAGACACCTGTGTGATACTTCAGAAAACATTAAAATCTTATTAATCCAAATTTTCACTTACCTGTTTTAATACATCTCATTCATTAACCCTCTACCTTGTGTTGCTTACGAGCCTTGAACTGAGTGAAACTAGTATTAAAAAAAATCATTTACAGTCAACAGCTCCTTAGTAAATATCTTCTGACTGCTATTAGCTTTGATCTGTAAAATAACATTGATTTTTCTCTTTGTTTTAGGCAGGCTTTTTAAAAGCTTGTTGATTGATCTAGCTATTATTTTACATGACTAATATCCTCATCTATGTTTTTATTATCACAATGGCTCAACTGTTGTTCCCCCTAGCCTTCTTCAGATGCCTGTTGATCTTAGTAGCCTTCAGGGAATTTCAAACACAACTGTTTATTTAATCTATGGGGTAAAATTGATCTTATTCTGTAGTCCATGTCTAGAGATATCTCTTATCTTTTACTTTTTAATACTGCTCAGTTATTGATTACCCTCCTGGTTTCCACTAAGTGTAGATCTCTAATTCTACCTGGCCGAGGGATTGAACACAGAATGACTATGCCACTAAAATCATGAACCATCCTAGAAAACCAGACAGAAATAAGCCAGTTATATTAAACTATCATCTCTTTTTTGTAGTTATCACTAACAGTATCTGTCTATATTTCTGAGATGAGGTATTATGTACATTATTTATATTATTCGGATTATTGTCGTCATCTTTTTTGCCATATTTATTACAACATTTCGGCAGTTGTATGTTCCAGCCTTCTTCAGGTGATTGGAATGTCGAACTGAACCCTTTATTTCACTCACTGGGGTAGACAGTTCTAGTTTCACATGCCATGTTTTAATGGATGTCAGTTATCAGTCATCTCCTGTTAATTCCCCTCTGAAAGTTCTTTACTGTCTTAACCGGGTATTGAACTCACACTCTTTGTGTCCTGTCACTGGATCTAACCAATACCTTTATCCACTGTGCAGTAACAGGATCCAAACAGTGTGAGTTCAATACTAATTAAAACGATGGAAAGAAAACGGTGAAAATTAAGAAGATAACTGACATCCATTAAAAACATGGCACATGAGGCTTTTAGAACGGTCTGCCACAGTGAAAAATAAGGGTTCAGTTCATTCACCTGAAGAAAACCGAAAATGTACAACGGCTGAAACGTTATAATAAATGTAACCTGGAATGAGGACAATAGTTCAGAAATAATGTGAATCTGTTACTGAAAATGATATTTAATGTAGCATGCCTTAATACACCAAGAAATAGCACATAAATCCAATTAATTAGGACCAGAAGCTAGAAGTATAATAAAGTATCAGGGTATTTATTATTATTATTATTATTATTATTATTTTATTATTATTATTATTTAGTTTGCTATCCTCTTGGACTCTTATATATTTTGGCTGGGTGATGAAGATCATATTTCTTCTCCTACCCGCATCTTCGAGATCAAACACTTTCCTGAGTACATGGAATGTTCCAAGTAGCACTGCCACATGCACGTTCCCAGTGATGTCAGGAATATTCCCAAAGTAAAGAGATTCTTGGAAAGATTCCTGAGTACATCAATCACTAAAGGACAACTTGATATATTTCTATAATTTGCCTTGCAAAGTCATGCTATATTCATAATTTTCTTGTTCTGCCATCACAATGTTTGTTTCCCAATGTACTGCAATTTCTATTAGGATCAATTCATGGATTCACTTTTGCAGAAATGTAATGTCAGGATTATTGCCATCCAAGTACTTGTCAATCGATTTATTGTCATAAGCTTTACTTGTCCATGCAGCCCTTACCCTAATTCTTGTATCATTGGGCAGTTTGCTTACCCTTGTTATAGGAGAATTACCCATTACTCCTGAAGGGGGTTGTTTGATGGAGTGATTCATTTTCTACAGCGTATCAACTCTTTGCAGGTTATTTAAAGCTAGAAAATATTTTTAGAATTTTTTTGGAGATAATAATGATTTAGTGATGCAAGTCTTACTAATTAACCCGTAGCTGGGGGAGAAGCAGATTCATAGACTTCCCAAGGTATTGGGCATATTTGAATATAAGGAACCAAAGTGGAATTGAAACTCAGTTCTGCAATTCACATTTCTAAGCCGTTATCCATTACACCACCTGTACATCTATGCTGCACATCTTAGGGCTCGTCTTAAAAAAATATTTAAATTTATCAGGGCTTGAACACTGATTGCTAGTATCAGTAGGAAAGTCATAACTTAAGTAATTGTCTTTAATTTAACTATGATGATTTTAAAATCACCCTCCCACAATTATCGCTCGCTGTAAAAACATGTTATAACCATTGACAGTAATACTGCAGTCAATCGAATAGATTTTTTATTAGCTTAGAAACTTGGTAAAGTAACAATTCTTTTTTACAGTTTGTCTTGACTATATAAAAAAATAGAGTTGTCATTTAGATAAGGTAATTTTAAGATAAAAGTTAAACAAAAGTGTATACAATATAGCCTGCTTTCCACTCAAGTTTCATCTTGAAAAATTGATATGCAATATCAATCATTATCAGTTGTCTTCCTGATTACTCATCTATTTTTTTTCACTCCTCAAGAATGCTTCTGTTTTCTAATTCTTTCACACTCAGTAACTCCTTATGTTTTTGTGGCTTTACTTCCTTACATGGAGTGACTTCAATTAAAAAAAAATGTCATAGAATAAATTTATGGTTAAATATACTTATACTTGTCGAAATATAAAAATCATATATATATATACTAGCAGCATGGCCTGGCATTGCCCATGCTTGATTCAAAAATCGTACGACATACGGCAATCGCTATCACTTGACTTAAAACATTTTTGCCCTTCCTTGCCTTTAAAGGAGTGCCCTTTGCCGTGTTGATGTTGCTACATGCCTTACTTCTTGCCTATCTCATACTGTGAATTTTTTCTAAGCTCTATACTAAACATGAAATCTGTTATGAAAAAAGAACTAAACAAAATGAACACAAAATGATCAGCTTTAAAAAAGGACTCAAAACTCGAAAAACCAAATGAAAAATGAATGTTAACAACAAATGCTTTTCACACCCAACCCAGTTCTGTGGAATCAGAATCAACATTGAGTTTAAGCAAGCAAATAAGCCAAGTGGAGTAAGTGCCATGCAGATTTAAATTTTCCCACTTGCGACGAATGCAGCTATCAATTTTTGCATGCTAGTTAACATTCGTGTCAGTCAGCTGTTGGCTGTCATGCTGTAGAATCTTCCTGCCATATTCGTGGCAGCCAGCTAATGGCTCTCACTCGCCCAGTAGAAAATGTCTGCAAACTACATGAAAACTGCTGTAGAAGCATGAAAAAATCGATTATTTCCACTATTGATGGGGGAGTTGGAAATGCAAAGTCAGTCTTGGTCTTTTCGCTAACGATGAACATGGGCATGTAAATTTTGGTGCAAAATCCGTCAAAATGCGGGCGTACATTCTTTACACACACATGCATCTGCCTAATATATATATATATATATATATATATATATATATATATATATATATAAATGGGGGTTGGTGTTTTATTATTTGGAGGATTAGTTATTAAACATGTTTAAGATGTTTCTGACAATATTAAATGCTATTTTATTTATGTTGGGTTTTTGCTTTTTTTAAATTAGGAATAATAAATAAAATAGCATTTAATATTGGCAGATATATATGCCTACATTTTTTAATCAAATGTAAACCTGACTTGTGTTTATCTTTTTGACTTTAGCATAAACTGGAACCTATATCTAGTCAACCAAACATATCTATCTATCTATCTATCTATCTATCTATCTTATATCATTTATCTATCTATCTATCTATCTATCTATCTATCTATCTATCTATCTATCTATCTTTTATCATTTATCTATCTATCTATCTATCTATCTATCTATCTATCTATCTATCTGTCTGTCTGTGTGTCTGTTCTTATCTATCTATTTATCTATCTATCTATCTTTTATTATCTATCTATCTATCTATCTATCTATCTATCTATCTATCTATCTATCTATCTATTTTAATCCATTGTGATTTTGTCCACTCGGATTTACATTTGATATTAAATAATCCAATAATTGTTGATATGTCATTAAATCAAGAAATGAAGCAGATTTAATAAGGCATATAGCTAGGACGTCTAGTTAATAACATTAATATTAAACTGATGTGTTAAAACATAAAGTAACAGTAATAGTTTTATGTAATGAAGAAACTGGCATTATGCATGATTAACTTTTAGCACTTTACATTATTTAAGAGTATTACTTCACCCTCCACTGCATTTCAAGGCCACTCGGCTATTGTTGCCTTGTTACTAATTTCAGTCAAGGCTTTTTTTTTCTTGCTACTGCATTAAGTAACAACATAACCATGAAAATCAAACAAATTATTGTTTGGTGATTTGAGATGCTTGCAGTAGCAAGACGAACCTTTTGCTGCAAAAATGACATCACTTACAGTGTTAAATGTAAACTGGTGAAGTATTCCCTGCAGTTTGCCATCATGGGAATTTGTTCTATCAAACAAATTGTTATAAAATTGTGCAAATCGAGAATATTTGTAGAAAGCTTAACACCAGGCTCCGATGCATTTTACACGGCCTTGTAGGTGATAAATTGTTTTCCAAAACCTCTCCCCCATGGACAATACATTGCTAGCCTCTTGCTATACTATCCCAGCTATTTGGGTGACCTACATCCCTTGGTTCCACGAGTGAAGACCTTTACAGCCAGAACCTGCCATACACTTAATTACCTCATCCTTGTTCCCTTCATATTCCATTAGTGAGGAGGAAGTGCCACTCACACAGAACTGTTGCATTGTGGAATGGAATCCTGAGAGGATGCCTTCTTCATCACTACAACATTTACCCTTTCAAGATTAGGGTCAGCCATTATCTGTCCTATATATCCTCATAACATATACCTTTTGCTCCCTTCTGGTATGCAAACTCATTTTGTAACCCTCTAACTTGAGTGGCTCTTGGGCCTTGTATTGGATAAAGCATAGTAAAGAAAAATTATTGTGTAAACTTGTCACAGTAAAGTATAGGTAATAATCACATCGAAAAACAGAATTAATCGATGTTAATAAAAGAAAATGTTTCACTCATTTTAATCAACTCACTACAAGCAAGGTGATAATGTCACTAAGATACAAGAAGCTACTGGGAGTAAAAGAGAATGAGAAAACTTTAGAAGGAAGTAGAAACCCAATTTTAAACAGGGAACAAGGGATAAACATTTACTCCTGTTCAAAAGAACTGGGAGGAGTGTGAACCGAGCACTCAGCATTTACTACTGATCATTCATAATGCTCTATATTAGAATACCATTACATTGGTAAGATGGTAACAGTTGATACCATCTGTAAAAAAAAAATCAATCTTCAAACATTGTTAGTCTCTCACTACTCTGTCTCGATTGCTACTATGGCAAATGTTCTAACCCGTTATATTACTTAGTCCTACCACCTTAAACCTTCACAGCTATGACCGTGACATGTTTGTGGGAGCAAATAGTCTTCATTTTCTCTGTGTTCCTTTGTTAAAGAGTAAGTTCCACTTAGGCAGCTTCTTCCTATTACTTTGTGGAACAGACTCCCAAGAGCATGCTTCCCTGACCACTACAATATTATCATCTTCAAGTCCAGGGTCAACTGATATCTATTCAACATATCCCCATAATATGAACTTCTTACAATCTCCTTTCCCCTCAATTATGACAATCTCACTCAGGAACACTCTAACCTGAGTGGCTCTTTGGCCTTGTGAACTAAAGTAAAAAGAAAATAAAAACTATATATTTCATACATACATCTTTAAATGTGCATTATGATCAAAACTAACTTAGTAAATTATTTTTTTACCGCACTTATATTTCTATGTATACAGCAATATGATAAACACAATGCATCTAGTGGCATGTGCCTTATAGCTTGCCCAACTTCGTCGTTCTTTCTTAATGAAGATAACTGTTTTGTTATTCATTTCCATAATTAAGTGGTTGTTTTGTTGATGCTTTTTGTCATGCAAATAATTCAATTGTTAGCACTATAAACGGAAACCACCTTAGCATTTAGATCACATTTTGGGAGCAAGTGCAAGTAAACAGTGTACAACAGCAAATAAGAAATATTTACATTTTTGATAGTATATTTTTGAAAATCCAACATTTATAATTATAATTTATAGTGTAAAATTTGGAGGAAAATATATAAAAACAATTTAGAAAACAATTATCATGCCATGCTTTGTTGATCAAAAAGCATCCTTAGAAAAAAGGATTTTATTTCAACCAAATCTACATCAGTGAGACAACAAGATTCACGTCAATCATATGAATGTTGTCTATTTGTTTTACGTTTCAACTTTTATATATTCATTTGTTTTATATTCGTTTTATATTCTTTTATACAATATTTATATTTATTATACTATATTTTATAATATTATATATTTATATTATATTTTATAATATAATTATTATATATTATTATACATTTCTTATATATTTTATTATATACCATATTTTATATTATATTTTATTATAAAATATTTATTATATTTATACTATATATATATTTTTATTATAATTTTATATTATTTGTTATATATTCATTTGTTTTAAGTTTTTTTTTAATATGTGACATTGATTTAAAGCCAGTTTAAAAGCCTGATCGTATATTAAGTGGTGAATATTCATAGATCATTGCACTTTCAATGCATCGTCGTCTGATTGTATTATCTTCAGTTTTTAAATGAAATGACATTTTCCAGATCAAAATTGTAACCATGAAGATTTCAGTCGTATACAAGTTAATGCTTTTCAGCCTATTGCTAGTTTTGACTAAATAAGTGTTAGAACAATATGGGATATATAAACTCTTAAAACAAATGAATATATAAATAAAAACTGAGTTGAAATTAGTAAAATCTCATGTAAAAACGACATAAAGAAATTAAAGCTCAAGCAGAAATCACGTTCAGTTTCGCCAATGTAGATTTGGTTGAAATAAAATCCGTTTTTCTAAGGAAGCTATTTGATCAGCGAAACGAGTCAGATTAAGAAGTTTTTTTTATCATTTCACCCCCAAGAAAGCCACTAAGACGCAAGGGGGTTACTGAGTGTGAAAGAATACGAGAAAAAGAGAAACATTATTCAAGAGAGACAGCAATAAAAGAAGCGGAATGAAGAAGACAGAATGTATCGATTAATCTTGTATTTAAATTATCGAAGATCAAATTTGACTTGAAAGCAAGAAACCGGAAAAAAGTTCCACAAGTGAGAAGTGCGAGAAAAGAAACTGTTAGCATAGAACTCACGATTATATCTAGTCATTTCTATGGCAAAATGATGAGACCTAACTACCAATGTTCTTAAATTCGTAAAGTCTAGGTACCAAAGAGGAAAGCTCATCAGAACAATTACCATGAAAATATTTATAGAAAATAAAAACACACGAAGAAGCTATGCTACGGCGGTGGGAAAATGAATGAAACCGAAATGCCAGATCAGAACATAAAATATTGCAGATTCTTTTTAATAAGAGTTATTCAAATTATCTTATATATTTACGTTTATAATAGTGTAACATGTCGTCTATGAAATAAATGACTATCTATCGAATTGTTTTAATTATGACGATTTTGCTAATTCTGTTTTTCGGCATATGTAAATTTCTCAAACAAAGAAGACATGACTGTGCGATGAAGCAGAGGAGAAAGAAGAGGACAATAATCAGAATCATTAATCGATGTTAATTAATGTTTCACTCTTTTTTAATCAACTCCAAGCAAGGCGATAATGCCACTAAGGCGCAAAAGGCTACTGGCAGTGAAAGAGAATAAGAAGACTTTAGAAAGAAGCGGAAAACACCATTTTAAACAAGGAACAAGGAATAAACATTTACTCCTGTTCATTTGAAGTGGAAGAAGTGTGAAACGGGCGATAGATGAACTTATCTACTCTTATTATACATGCATTCATAGAGACGATATATATATATATATATATATATATATATATATATATATATATATATATATATATATATAATCATATCATATATATATATATATATATATATATATATATATATATATAATCATTTATATATATATATATATATATATATATATATATATATAATCAGTTTCATATATATATATATATATATATATATATATATATATATATATATATATAAAATGAATCATTAAACTGCACCACATATTTGATATATATATATATATATATATATAAAGAAATATAGTCTTAAGGTGTGCTATATTTATGGGATAAAGTGCTCAATATCAGAGATAGAGCGTGTGTAAATATAAAAGTGAACATAGAAGTCAACAAAAAAAAAAAAAAATAAATAAATAAATAAATAAATAAATAAATAAAATAAAATAAAAAAATAAATAAAAACGAGCAATATAACTTGACCCAAATAAATGAACAAAGCGACTTCCGGTAAAATAACCGCCATAATAGAATACCCACAATGCAAATTACTAACCCGTATATATATAAATAGCCGAGAAAAATAACAGCACACGTGGCCTGACGATTGCATATAGCATGAAACAGACTGTCGCCTCTAAGTGTTGACTTCTATGTTCACTTTTTATATATATATATATATATATATATATAAACATTGAAGTCAACACTCAGAGAACAGAAGCTATTTCATGTTAGACGCAACCGTCAGGCCGCCTGACGATTGCCTCTAGCATGAAACAGATCTGAGTGTTGACTTCAATGTTCACTTTTATATTTATATTTACATACGCTCTATCTTTGATATTGAACACTTTATCCCATAAATATAGCACACCTTAAAACTCTCTATATATATACACACACACATCGCACACATACACACGCACACTTATACATATGTAATATATCTTTATATTATAAGATATTTTCAGATAACATGCAATGACTTTAGTAAAACGAATTATATTAAAAGATAAGAATGAATTATAAATGTAGAAATATTTTTTTTTATTTTAAAACAAAAACTTCAACCTCAGCAAAATAAATTTCTTAAGTCTCATAAATATAGTTTTTCTTTGGTAAAAAAAAGAAACGAGAAATGATTTCTATTTTTTCTCTTCGTTTCTTCATTATTTTTCAAGCAATCTGTTTTTTAAAGAAATATTTTGAACTTTTAAAAAGTATCAGATACATTTAGCAAATATTTTTCGAAAAACAAAACAGCAACTTACATTAGAGAAACGAAGAAAAAAGATTAAAAGTATGAAAATAAGATAAAATGTTAATATACATATATATATATATATATATATATATATATATATATACACACACACACACTCTATATCTATATATATGTGTGTGCGTGTGTGTGTGTGTGTGAGAGAGAGAGAGAGAAAGAGAAAGAGAGAGTTGTTTCAAAAATATACATACATGTCTATTTCGTGCTCAAATAAATAGTATTTGGGACAAAGTCTGTTGGATTTCTTTTTAAGTAATATAGATTACCTCCCCAATTTCCTTGTGAGATCTGGTTCTAGCTTCAAGAAACATCGCAAACAAACAGAATAAATGAAGAGACTGTGTTGAATTTAATACCAATTCAGTTATTCCTAACTTCAGAAGATGCCTTCTACAAGCTAAACAAAGTATTAAGAAACAGGAACATTTTCTTTACAAACAATAAAAATGGAGGAAATAAAGGGTTCAGTTCGAAGTTTCAATCATCTGAAGAAGGCCAGGAGCGCACAACGGCCGAAACGTTGTGAATATGTTAATGAAGCTGAGGATAACAGGCTGAATAATGTAAATAATGTAAATAATCATGATACCTCATCTCAGAGATATAGATACTAAGTAAAATATGAAGAAACAGGAAAATTTAATTAGAAAAAAAAAGTTGTAAAATGCTATGTAGTATCATTCCTTCTATATCGGTGAATGCTGGACAATTTCCCTACAGATGTAGAGAAAACTTCTGGCAATAGAGATGTTGTTCTGTCGAAGGATACTGAGAATTGTTTTGGGACTTAAAGTTGGGTTTTTGCCCTTGGCATGCACAAAATAATATACTTCGAGCCTCTATGTTTCTCCCTAAACTCATATGATATCGGCCATCTTTGATGTGACATATGCAGGCTCTCGGTATTGTGTTTACAACTAGCAAAATGTTTTACTTGAATTTATGACTATATGAACCAAACACTATGAACATCTATCTATCTATCTATCTATCTATCTATCTATCTATCTATCTATCGTAGTCTGTTCATATCTATTTATCTATCGTAGTCTGTTTATATCTATCTATCTATCTATCTATCTATCTATCTATCTATCTATCTATCTATCTATCTGTTGTGGTAGGATCCACCTAATTTGCATAGTGGAGTACCGACCATATAAATATGGTTGGTACCGGGAAGAGAGAGGGGAATCAAGAGATTCAACCAGAGATTCTGCCTGACTGCGACTCAGTCAACACATTCTCCAGGAACGGTCTTACCAGGAATATACAAAAGACTATATGTAAATATTGTGTACACTTTCTTGTTTCAATACATTTTGTTCTAAGTACATTTTGTGTTGCATTATTATTCCATGCATTAGTCAAGTTTCAACACTATCTATCTCTCTCTCTCTCTCTCTCTCTCTCTCTCTCTCTCTCTATATATATATATATATATATATATATATATATATATATATATATTGACCACTAATGTTATCTATCTATCTATATATATATATATATATATATATATATATATATATATATGAAGAAATATAGTCTTAAGATGTGGTATATTTATGGGATAAAGTGCTCAATATCAGAGATAGAGCGTGTAAATAAAAGTGAACATAGAAGTCAACATTTAGAGGCGACAGTCTGTTTCATGCTAGATGCAATCGTCAGTCCACGAGTGCTCTTCCTCTAAGTGTTGACTTCTATGCTCACACTTTTATATATATATATATATATATATATATATATATATATATATATATATATATAGTAATTTGTAAATTTATAGCTAATAAAACCTTTAGACGCTGGATAGAAACACGACTGCGGTTTTTGAGCGCCAAGGGCTCTTCAGGTGGTTAATAAAGCTAATTGAGTTAACTTCCACACCCTAAAACTTAAATAAGATAATAAGTAATCTGCTGTAGTTGAGGAGGAGGAAAAATATCGTCCAATCTCATCCGGGTTCATAGATGCCTAAATATAATTTTTTTCCCTACATTTTGTCATGACCCCTGTTCTTTCATTTACCAACTCTGCTACATTCTTTTAAGACGCCATAGCCAACATCTCCTACTGGCAAAGTCTGAAGGAGGTGCAGTTTAGCTTATGATTCTTCACTTTTCTCAGGATACTCCAGTCAGTCGCTAGGCTTCTATTATGAATATCTCTAAAACCCCAATAATGCTTAGCCAAACTTGTAAAAAACCTACGTTTTCGTACTCTGAAATAGGAACCATTTTTTGTACCATCTGTTTTTTTTTTTAAATTGGCCCTCCTTACAGCCATCGCATTGCCATCTCTACATCCGCACAATACACTACTTCCTCGGTGCAACAGTTCCCGTTCAAAGGGCATTTATTCTTCATCCTACAATTATATAAGGCCGTATTTTCACAACTCTGATTCTCTTCAATGTTTGAATTTCTATCAATCAATTTCTGTTCAATCCTTTAATTATTTTGCCTAAATTCCTAGTACAGCAATAACTCAACTTTACTGAACTTTTATTGAATAATTTATGCACCGCGGTTTTTTGAGGGAAGTGCTTAATCTAAAGATTAAAGATCTTCCCTATATTAGTTTTAACATGCAAATTAAATGCTGCATTGAACCAGATGATATTTCTCCTTTTTCTTCTATTACTACTATCGTTATCTGTTTTTCGCTTCTTGAAATATAGGCCAGTGCTTTGCCCCTCCTCTTTTAATGCTGAAACGTATTTCTTTTTTTTATTAAATAATTCTTCATTTGAAGAGTTTTACACTGCATACCAAGTGGTACAGGCTTAATAACACTTGATGGGTGCTTAGATGCAGTATTTACGTATTTTAAATTCGTGTTAGGTTTTACGAATGGGGAAATAGTTTCATCCAACACATTCAACTCAATATCCAAGAATTTCACAACCTTTTTATTAATCTTGGCCGTGATATCAGAGTCCATTTCCTTAAATATTTGATACAACTTTTTGCATCAAGTATTCAAGGAAATTTAATGCGACGAAGGGTTTATGGTTGTACCCAATAATAGAAGAGAAAACGACTCAATGAGGAAAAAGATGGAACCGTCATTAGATCTGACTCAGCTACGAAGAACTTTTGTTGATCAAGCAAGGCTGAATAGTGCCTTTAAGTGAAATCCTATGAAATATATATAATAAAATATAGTTTTAAAGTATACTATTTTTATTAGTTAAACTGCGCAATATCACGGATAGAGCGTATATAAATATGGCCTGACGATTGCGTTTAGTATGAAACAGACTGTGTCATCTGGGTGTTGACTTCAATATATATATATATATATATATATATATATATATATATATATATATGTGTGTGTGTGTGTGTATGTATATATATATATATATATATATATATATATGTGTGTGTGTGTGTGTGTGTGTATGTGTGTGTGCATGTATAATCGGATAGATAGATAAGAGAGACGTCCAAAATGTTCGGTATATTTTGTCATAAATTAAATGCTATGGTTTTGTGAATTAAAGTTAAAAAATAAAGGAGTTATTGAAATTTGAATTGCCTTGGTGACTTTTAGGACACCCTGTACACACACACACACACACACACACAGATAGATAGATAGCTAGCTAGCTACCTAGATAGATAGATAGATAGATAGATAGATAGATAGATAGATAGATAGATAGAAAAAGTGAGAGAAAGACAGATTCTTACGTTTATCTATCTAGATATGAACATAGATAGATAGATTTCTACATCTATCTATCTATCTATCTATCTATCTATCTATCTATCTATCTATCTATCTATCTTAATCGTATTTCAGGCAGGGTGGGGTATAGTTAAGCCAAATATTAAATTTTAAAGATTCTTAATTCTATTTTTTTTTATCTAATCCTCTAATAAAATGAATATTTTTTTTTAAAAAGATTTTTCTTTTATTTTGATTTTAAATACACATTTTCTGCTGCTCGCTTGTACTTATTTTCTGGAATAAGACCTACAAACGTTTTCCGCATATAAAAGTTTTAGAAGCTAATGTTGAAAAAAAAAAACAAGGAAGAACAATTTTATTATTTATTTTGAAAATTATTGGCTGTAAGGATTTTAGACAAAACGATACAGCTCAGCTTATCAGCATTGTCAGATTGAGGCCAAGAAGTCAAATTTAGTCTTCTGTTTAATTTTACGTTCCAGCAAAAAGTGTGGAGGCTGAACCCCTCCACACACACTAGCTCAATCGATAGCGTTTACATGGCCTTGTAGGTGATGGATTATTTTCCACTCTACAGCTCCTCTCTCACCCACACAACGTCACAAGCCTCCCATTGCTCTGTTGCTAGTTCTTTGGAAAATGTTACGGCGTTCTATATTTGCCGAGTTACAACAGTTCAGATATTTACCACTAAGAGCCGCTATATCCTATACAGATGCCTTCATTCCCTTCGTATTCCATTGGTAAGGAGTAAGGTCCATTCGGATAGCTTCTATCCAAGATCCGCTAACATTAAGGTACACACTCCCGAGAGTGTGCTTCCCTAAATACTATGATATTAACCTCTTTAAGTCTAGGTTCAACCGTTGCATATCATAGGCTCATTATCTGCATTAACTTTCTCACTACGTTCATACATCAGCCTCATTTCGTAACCCTCTACCTTGAGTGACACTTGGGTCATGTATTCGGTGAAAATTTAGTAAAAAAAATATTTATTCATTTTGTCTTTTCTTTTCTCTTTCATTGTTCAGTCGAAAATTTCATCGGGGATATAACAATGCATCTGACAGCAAGACTCTTTGGGGAATTGCAGGAATTGAAGAACGTGGAACCACCTCTTAGTTGCTGTTGTTCCCAACTTCACCCTGACCTAGGGTGGTAGCACTTGTTAGGGGTCCCATCTATGATCAAATACTTAATCCTAAACAAAAAACAGTACATTGTTTTTCTTATAAAATGACCAACAATACATTTTTATAGCAAAATGACAATCATTGCAACACTATATATATATATATATATATATATATATATATATATATATATATATATATATATAGCATAATGAGAATCCACGTATACTTTTCTTAAGTATGAAAAGTATTTATTTATTTATATATATTTATATATATATAAATAAATAAATAAATACTTTCATAAAATAAAACATTATAATTTTCAATTTGAAACTTTTTCTATATATATATATATATATATATATATTTGACAATCATTACAACACAATATATATATATATTTGTGTTGCAATGATTGTCATTTTGCTATAAAAATGTATTGTTGGTCATACATATATATATATAAAATACATTTTTATAGTAAAATTACCAACAATAGATTCTATGATCCACAAACTATGTATCTAAAAAAATAAACTTTACCCTGGAATTATGAAATTATGTACAAAATAAAAAATAATGTGTTGAAAATATTTAAATTTCGGCATTAAATAACCCATAGAGATGTTGATATGCCACTAAACAAAATCAAACAACCAACAATACATATTTAAAGTAAAATGACCAACAATACATTTTATCTGTAGTTGAAGGCATGCAGTTGCATTCAAAATATATTTAGTTAAAAACCATAAAATTGTGTTGAAAATATTTAAATTTCGACATTAAATTACCCATAGAGATGTTGATATGCCGGTAAACAAAATCAACCAGCCAGTTTGTAGTTCAATATTTAATCTTTAATTTTACATACAAAGTAATATCAAAATCCTTTCTATTCACAATAGTTTCTCTTCACACGTTATGAGGAGAGATGAATCTAATAAAATAATCCTTTTAAATCCTCCCCCCACACCACCCGAAACAACATAGAGAATTGCCAATTTTAAACTCTCATATATAATCTTTTAATACCATGAAAACACCCTTATCCCTTAAAAATGTATACAAAGCCTGAATAAAACAAGAACAAAACAAACAAAAAAAAATAATGAAATTAAAATTCCGGTGATAAATATGTCAGTAAATACTGTCGAAATTTTCAACTTCGTCTTAATGACCAGTGACTTTCACTTTTCTCCCTATTTTTCTCTTCCCGTCCCTGTACCAGCTTTTCTTTCATCTTCTCTTTTGCTCAAAATGTACTCAGCTGCCCGGAGAGCAACGATCTGGTATCATGGCACCTTCCCAAATTCCATTAACTTGTCGTTTCATAATGCAAATACACACATTTAATTCAAAGAATTCCGTTGACTAAACATCAGATCTATATATCGTATCTACTCACGTATCATGTGACTTTTGAAGACTCAATTTTGAAGCTAATTTACCTACAGTAAAATGATATATAGTTTGGTCAGTGGTGTATCCAAGGCCAGCAGTACATACGCTAACTTTATATCTCGTGTATGATGCGGCCATCTTAAAATTAGCTTCAAAAGTCGCATGATATGCGAGTATATACGGTACTTATCATTGGGGGTTACACAGACACGCATGCGCGTAAACAAATAAACACACACTACAAATACAAGCATACATACACATATACATTTTTAACGAGTGGTTAGAACGTTCGCTATTCGACCATGAGATTCGGGTTCGAATCTCACCATGGTCGATTTATCAGGAAGTTTTATATATATATATATATATATATATATGCATGTATATTTATATATCTATGTATAGAAGAGAGAAAGTAACGGAAGTCGAGATGCCTATTCAATTACTCAATTATATTACAGACACTTCTTTGGATTTTAACAAGAATCTCGAGATATACAACAATATATATATATATATATATATATATATATATGTGAATGACAAGGTGCTTTAAGTTTTTTTATAATTTTTCATATTATAAGATCATATGAGAAATTATATAAAAAACTTAAAGCACGTATTTAATAAAGTTTGTATGAAAGAAGGATTGCTGCCTAAATAAACAATATATATATATATATATATATATATATATATATATATATATATATATATATATATATATATGTTTGGTTGAATAATCACTTCTTAGTGTTTCCAAACGTTAATTTTCAATCAACATGCGCATTTACCAGAAAAAAAAAAAATCAAATTATCTATTACATTAGTTTTTGATGAAATTAAACGGATGAGAAAAACTACGGCGCCTTTCTTAATGATTTTAATTGCAACACTAAGAAATTGATCCTTGAATTTGAGAGGATTAAAATAGACATAATGTGACTAGATTATTAAGCCAAGAATGCTTGAATAAAGATATGCTGACTAAATATACATAAATACTCACACACACACACACACACACACACACACACACACACACATATATATATATATATAAGATTAAGATATAGTTTTAATATAGGTTTTATTTGTGTATACATAACTGAAAAATTGAGATAGATATTTTTTTTTGTATTTTGTATCAGATTTATTATTTTGAAGTCAGAAACCAGAGAAAAAAGATGAAGAGTAAAAACAAAAAATAAAAAGAGGTAAAAATGAAAAAAAAACCCAAAAAAAACGTATGAATTAATCTTCAATAATGAAGCTGAAAAAAAAACAACAAAAAACAACAGAAAATGAATAATTAGTTTCCTAATGATCAAAATCAATTTTAAGAAGATAATACCTATTTGATCCTCAACAAGCTTGCCCTTAGCAAAAAAAAAAAGCATGAACATAGGCACAGATGTGTATATATATATATATATATATATATATATATATATATATATATATATTGATCTTATTTTCACTTAAACAAGGTGATCCATCAAAGGACAGATTTATTTTGGCAAAAAGCAAAAAAAACAAAACAACTTCTAATGGTTTTTCTGAATTTCTAAATTGAATATCTTTTCATAATTCCGTATATTTCTGGATTATTATATACTTTGTAGTTTTAAAAATAACGAACAATATTTATTACTTTTTTTTACTTTTATTAGGTGAAACATTTTCTACCATTATTTATTTTGTAACTAGTGTTTCGCTTATCTTAATATATTAATTTTACTTGTTTACCATGGAAACTACTTCCTGTATATATATATATATATATATATATATATATATATATATATATATATATATATAGATAGATAGATAGATATAGATAGATAGATATAGATACTATTAGTGGTAACATATTGTTGTGTATGATACACCTAATTTACATAAGTGGAGTACCGACCATATAAATATGGGTTGGTACCGGAAGACGACGGAAGATTAAGAGATCGAATCAAGAGACTCTGCCCGACTGCGACTTAGTCAACCCATTCTGCAGGAACAGTCTTCCCAAGAATATACCAAAACTACCTGTAAATATTGTGTACCTTTTTTCATTGTTTCAATACATTTTGTTACGTACATTTTGTGTTGTATTATTATTATTCCATGCTTATTCAAGCTTCAACACACACACATATATATATATATATATATATATATATATATATATATATATATATGTATATATATATATAAATTCCTAAGAGGACGGAATCCAGGTAGAACTCAATGTCCAGGACAGAGTAAGAATATAATATAAAAGGCTCAAACACTCATATTCCATGGTTATAATTTATTACATTGGAATCGTTATTTAGAGTAACTTTGTCGGTTGTTTCACAGTTCAAATGTAAATTGATATGGAAAGGCGTATGGCTATATCATGATATGTTTCACATCTGACTGGAGATGGAGAATTCTTTCGGCTTTATTCAGAAAAAAATGTCTCCGATTGCTGTCTGTTTAAAGTGCACTCTGATTGGTTCATTATGATCACATGATCTGGCATAGTAATTTTGCGCCAAAAAATGATGATCATAAGATTTTGGTATCAATAGTTGGGAGTTTCATAGTTCAGTGAACGTGACTAATACTAGCAAGGAGTTTAGTAATTCAAGGCAACAAGTTGTAAAGTAGTTAATGGCAACAAAGTGTTAAATGTCAGGGATTCAGGTTTTTATCGTTTTTATTTTTACTGCTATTATTTTCTAAGTAATCCGCATTGTACACGTGTGTATTATGTGAGGCAAGGAGATGTGTCGTTTGCATGGAATGCGGAAACTTACATAAGTACATCACTTTCAACATATTTTGGCCTTAATAAATTTTCGACCAGCTGATGCATCTAAATACACCGTACCTAAAAAAAAAACCTAAAGGCGAAGCGTCCCTGTATCTTTAGAATTTTTTTGTAAAATTGTATGCAGCGTATTCACTAAAAAAGATAGCGACACCAAATATAGACGAATATAAAATTAAACTCACCGAAAAACTCGAGTATTTCTTAAAGCGCATGAGATGGAAAGTATTCTATATACTCAATAAAAAGGTTAAGAAGAGAAATCAACAATTAATCAATAACCATCAAAGTGAAAGGAAATAAATAGCAAACTCATACCAATAAAAGTCCAGGAGAATCGAGAAATGACAGCAGATTAACTCTATTCCAAAGAGTAGTTATACCTATATAGCCACGAAACTCCGAAGTAAATATGAGTGAAAAAAATTCATATTAATTATATATATATATATATGTGTGTGTGTGTGTGTGTTGGTGTGTATATATATATATATATATATCTGTCTATATTTCTCAGATGAGGTATTATGTACACTATTTACATTGTTCGAACTATCATCCTCAACTATTTACATTATTCGGACTATCATTTTCAGTTAGATATTCCAACCACTTGAAGAAGGCCGGAGCATACAACGGCCGAAACGTTGTGAAATATATATATATATATATATATATATATATATATATATATATATATATATATATGAAGAGAAATGACAGTCAGATTTATAAGCCACATTTATCTTTAAAACCAGTGGTCGATACACAGTAGAGCATAATATAATATTATTATTAAAATTTAAAAATAATTTATTTAATTTAAAGTTTAGTTTTTAGCTCCGAAACATGGTAATTTCTGTGTCGCGATGAATACATATTTTTAAATAATAATAATAATAATAATATATATATATATATATATATATATATATATATATATATATATATATATATATATTATAAGAGTCAACTTTGAACTTCAAAAATTTAAATGTACGTCAGTCATTATTTTCTGTCTTCTTAATTCTTGTTCTTTTATTGTCCTCTTTCCTTAATAGTAGTTTTTTCTCATGTTCTATAACACTCAGTAACCCCTTTTCGTCTTAGTGGCTTTGATATTCTAAAATTGAAATGCAATGTCAATCGTAATCAACTGTCTTCTTAATTCTCGTTTTTCTCATATTTAACACCCAGTAACCCCTTTGCATCTTAGTGGCTTTAACGCCTTGCTTAGGGTGAAATAATTAAAAAGCAAAAAAAAAAAAAGCAAAAAAAAAAAATGATCAACAAATATTTAACGATGCAAGAGGGGAATTTCTACGGGTAATTTGTTCTTGCTGAACTTACAAAGAATTTATTAATTCTTTAATATTATGATACGTCTGAAAATTCAAATAGGAAAACCGTGAAATTTTGCAGAAATTTGCTTGTATAGCCAGTTTGGCGTCTGTATAATTGTCAGTTTATATTTTATTAACTTCTCTTTATTCGCAAAAAGGATTTTGTCAAACGCATTCCTAATTACCGATTCCAACCCAAATTTAACTTTATTAAAAGAAAAAAAAAATCTTTAATCAAATTTTAATATCAAAACATTCTAAAGTTAATAGGGAATAAACACAAACTACATAACATAGAAAATGTGGAGTCAATTCCAAGTATATAATATTAGAACTTCTTCTCTTCAGTTCTTTAAGAAATGATTCCAAAGAGAAACCATTTCCATCTTTCGGGTTTTCGTAATTCTTAATGAGAAGGATTATAACTCAAAATT
The DNA here is from genome assembly GCA_903632075.3 of Acanthosepion pharaonis. NCBI lineage: Eukaryota > Metazoa > Mollusca > Cephalopoda > Sepiida > Sepiidae > Acanthosepion > Acanthosepion pharaonis. Next base: position 277,745 of record CAHIKZ030000711.1, on the reverse strand, counting down.
CAGATAATATAAAAAGTTCACAATACTTTGTTTTTTAATATACTAATGTTCACACAATACAAGGCATATGAGCCACTCAAGGTAGAGAGTAACTGAGTAGTGTTGTATCAGCATAAGAAAAGGCAAGAAGTGAAGTTCATGTGGTTTTGTAAGATAATGGTTAACCCCCATACTTGAAGAGGTCAAGATACTTATCAAATAGAGACTTAAAGTTTTGCTGGAGTAACTTAATTTCGACGTTTAACAATTTATGTTATTATCTCTCTCTCTCTCTTTATATATATATATATATATATATATATATATATTCTTCATATAACCCCAATTAAATGTTATAAGGTTAATATCCGGGTTTAATTTTATAAAACCTCTTCTCTTTAAAGACTAATTCCTTTCACCCTCCCCTGACCCATGTCTTGTGCCTTTCGTCTGACTGAAACATTGAAGTGGATAAATTCTGTATTAGATTTTTCGACGGTTTTATTTGTAGCTGTCACAGTTAAATTTCTAATTCAGACACGAACTCAGTCTATACCGGGGTTGAATAAGACTCAGGTATTTTGTCGGTTGAAATAAGGCTATTCCCCATAATGTAATTTTGGATTTTATTGTGTACTAATTATTTGCTCTGTAATAATAAATGCACTGAGGTCTCTTTTTGTGAAACACTTTTAATATTTTATATTACTAGGATGCCCTTGGATTATATACCAAAGGATTTATTACCTTTACTATATATATATATATATATATATATATATATATATATATATATATATATATATATATATATATGCTCTTCAAGGCATTTGCTGTAGACTTCCGTGTTGGGTTTGAGGCCCTGTGGGAAGATGAATGAAGGCATAATATCACCATCACTCCAAACATTTTCGTAATCACCATTAGGCTCATCCAACTCTTTCCGAATCCTATGCACTGTCCTCAGATTGACACCCAAAACACTCTGAAATGTTCGTATTGGAGCTTCCGGCTCGAATGCCAAGTAATCCATCAAGGCGTTTCCAAATATATGGCGGAGTGAATTGGTGCTCTTTTTCTCACAGACAGTGCCCAACTGACCCTACTATACTGTGCCGTCGACAAAATCATAAACAAACAAGACGCATGCGTGAAATGAAAAATGTAAAAATGGCGACAATTTACCCATCAAGCCCTGGATGTATAAATATCAGGGCTTTGACTTTTTGGTAACCCTATGTTCCTGTTGCATAAATCTATGAACTTTTGCTCAAAAGTAATGAAAAAGCGATTAATTTGTTTTAGTTCTTCAAAAAGGTCACCCCCAAACCAAAAATTCTATTTTAACATATACGTAATGAAGGTAAAAACTCAAAACATTTCAAGAGTTTTATTTTTCAATTTGCTAATGATGTAGTTGGATAGTACTTATGTATTTTTAACACATTTAACAGAGTTTATAGCTATAGCATAACATGCAAACGTAGAAATAAACAAAAACAAGTTCTAGAAGGTTCCATAAATTTCTACCGTTTAAATGACAAGATGTAACCGTAAGTTCTACGCTAACAGTTTCTTCTCACGCACTTCTCGTTTGTTATAGTCTCCTCCGGCTCCAGTTAAGTTTGCTCTCCAAAAATGAAATGCAGTGTCAGTCGTTACGTTCAGTTTTCTTAATTTCTGTTCTTTCATTGTTCTCACTCTTTAATAATGTTATTATCATATTCTTTCACATTCAGTATCTCCCCTTTTCGTCTTAGGGGCTTTATTGCCTTGGTTGGAGTGAAATGATTAAAATACAAGTGTTGATTGAATATTGCCAGTCATGATTGAGCATCTGCCGGAAAAGTGTAATTACCAGATAACTTAATTAGTTAATTAACAAAATTAATTACACAAGACCTTATTTACTTTTTGGATTCAAGTAATTTAATCCTTGGTGTTAGGTTAATATAAATATCTTTTTTAATTGGGAGACTTTTCCAATAACGAGATCACAATTACTAATCACTTATAAGTCCAAATCAATATATTCCTGTACTTACAGTTCATATACCTATACATGTACAGGTGCATGCAGTCACACCCACGCTCAGACGCACATACACACACACAAACGCATATATATATATGTATGTGTGTATGTGTGTGCGTGTATGTGTGCGTGTTTATATGTGTGTGTAAATTATTTTCAGATAGAGGGTATCTGTGAAGGAACAGAATGAATAAAAAAAGAAGAGGAAAAAACTATTCTTCACCGACGCGTTTCATTCTCTGGGGAACTTTATCAAGGCAAATGTAAGGATTTATTTTGTTACACATGTTTATATACAAGAGCAAGGATGTCATTCGTTTATCAAGGCTTTTAAATTTGATAACGTTCATGAATATTCATCAGGTGGTTCAAAGGTCAGTCAAACATATGAAGGACACAAAGTGTTATAATTCAAAGTCTTGTAAGACAAAAGTAAGCGATTAATATTCAAGAAATATTTTTTTATGTAAATGAATCTTGTTTAAATTGGGAATCGGATTTTTATGGTTTCCGATCGACATCTCTGCTGTATATTTTCAAACACATGAAATTAACTGTTTTCATTTGATTTTCTAACATTTTAATGGTTTTGTATGTTGTCTTGGGAAAGTAGTAATTCATTTTTATTCTCGATCTCTGACGAAGCCTTAATAAAAGTTAAAAATGTTAGATTGAGATTCATTTCCGACTTGTTCTTTATTTCATTTTATAATCTTGTCGGATTCTTATCTATATCTGATCTACATTTGATTTTCAACCCATATATCTTATCTTAAATAACAACTTAAATGAGACTGTTTGACCAACACAAAATTCATGTTAAATTCATGTTAAAAAAATAAATAAAATAAAAAAAAACGAATGAAAACTACAGACAAAAGTTCATTTTCTCCATCAAGACATTCGTTTCTGTAGTTCACTGCTACCAGCAAGCAGAAAATTATTTTTCTCCTGATGATGGCCATGTTGGCCGAAATTAGTCGAGGAAACTAAATGAAATAATAGTAAAAACGAAAGAATATTAATATACAACCCAGTGTGTCTGAAGATTTTAATTTTTAATATTTTTTATTGTATATATATATATATATATATATATATATATATATATATATATATATATATATATATATATATATATATAGTCCGAAAGCTAAAATGTGGTTTGCTGATGACAGTGTTTTGAACGTATGCATGTCTAGCGAAAAGTTTTTACCATTTGCTAGACTCTCTATTGCCTTGTTTCTTCCAGATTGACAATCACCAATCTTTTAGTAAGCAGTAGCCAGCCTCCCTAGACTGTTTATTCATTATTTGTAATCCACGTTGCATACTAACGCTTGTAAATTGACGATCTGGCATTTTATGCGATGTTTACGCTGAAATGTGTGCACATGTACATAAATACACTTTTCTGCTTTTCATTTTGCACTATTTAAATAAATAAATTTAACGCGTTCATCTCATAACATTTCCGCAGGAGACGAAATCATATATTCTTTTTAAATGATAAATTTGTTTTTTGCCTTATTTTTTTTCTGTTAGAAATTTTTTTCTCTGAATCTGAGACATCATTTATATTACGTTCAAAAGATTAAACAAAAATCCTTTTGGGTTTTAATTGCTTTATAGCCAGATAAATCATTATTTTGCACCCCCACCCACTATAAAATGTCGTATTAATGTTTTCTCAATTACAAAAACACTTTCTGGATTCAATTATATTTATGTAACATATTCAAAGTAATACAATCAGACCTAAAATACATGAATATCCATGGTTACAAACAGCTTCCACCACACACACACGCACACACACACACACACACATATATATATATATATATATATATATATATATGTGTGTGTGTGTGTGTGTGTAAAGCTCAAAGTTAATGTGCCCACTGGAAAGTTGATAATTAATTAAACTTGCTTTTCTATCCATGTGTGTGCGTGTGTATGTTGTGTTTGTGCAAATATTACGTCAAACTGTGACATGAAATAAAAAAAGCCATTTTACAACTACACTAACGGCTTATATCTTGCTCAACTTAGCGGTTTTTAAATTTAAATCACAGCTTGAGAGTAAAAAGAACTAAACAATTTTATATTTTGAAAATCTCAGATATATTATGAATTATAATCTCATAACATGGCACAAATGAGAAAAAAGAACGACCAAGATTTTTAAAACGTATCAAACTATTTTTAAAAACAAGTTAACGGCATATTCAAATCACCCAAAGGCATATTTATCATATTTTCAAATTCTTATGCAAGGTATCATTAGCTCTATCTCTGATATTGAGCGCTTTCTAATAAGTACCGTGCATATAATATATAAATAATAATAATAATAATAATAATATATATATATATATATATATATATATATATATATATATATATATATACTTTTTTCACATATATATATACATGTATGTAAAATGAGAACGAACAGAGTCCAATTCCAGCGTTCGTTACATTCAATTTAAATTAAAAGAGGGCTCAATGCTGAGTAGATCAATATTCTTCATTTTAGGATATTACATAAAAAAATATGTAAAAAACAAAAAAAAAACAAAAACGCTACACAAATGCAATCATGTTTTGATACGTATTAAGTCATCTCATCAGGTGTTGTTAAACCTTTACTAACGCCTAATGAGATGTGTTCATACACATCCAAACACAATTGCATTTGTGTAGCGTTTCTTTACACTTTTGATGTAATATCGGAATATATATATATATATATATATATATATATATATATATATATATATATATATATAATGTGTTAATTATTTTCAAATAGACTGTATCTATAAAGGAACAAAATGATTAAAAAACGAGAAGAAAAAATTCTATTCTTAGCCGACGCGTTTCGTCCCCTGAGACTTTATCACGGCAAATTTAGGGATTTATTTTGTTGCACGTGTTCACATACAAAAGCAAGGATGTCATTACCTTATCAATGCTTTTAAATTTGAGAACGCTCATGAATATTGATTAGGTGGTTGGAAGGTCATGTGAACGAAACAAAATGCCATTTATTCAAAGTCTGATAAGGAAAAAGCAAGCGAGTAATATTCAATTTTTAAAAAAAATATTTGAATATTGTGCTAGCCGTTTTAGGATTTCGTTCTTAGCTTGAGAGTAAAGGGAAGCATGAAGCGTTGATATTTTACTTTGTATATTTTAAAAATCTGATGAATGCAGTAATTTACAATATCGTAACAATGTCACACAGGGTATAAATGGATAAAAAAAATGCTTAAAACCCGTCGAACTGCGTTAATTACAAGAATTTTAGGGATTAAGAGAATCAATCAAACAAAATATTATAATCCAAAGAGGGCTCAATTTAAGTAACAGAACAACAACAATAATAATAATAATAATAATAATAATAATAAGTACAGGCAATCCTTAAAAACCCATTTCGGTTATAATTTATTTCATATAAATATTTATCTCTTCAGACCAAAGTTTTTAATAAATCTATTAATTTATTAAAAAAAAAAACTTCAGTGTGAAGAGATGGTTTGTATATATATATATATATATATATATATATATATATATATATATATATATATATATAGCGGGTGTATAACAGCAAAAATTGCCCAATTGTTTAGATTAAGATTTGTACCGTTGTATCTTAGAAATGATTAAAGATATCTTACTGGAATTCTCCGAGGATTTTATAACAGTATTGGAATCTACATTGAGCAATAAGTATGTACAATTATTCCCTAAGCTTTACAGAAGTATCGTGATGAAATTGATCACAAACGAAAATGACATATTCATCATTAATTAATCACAGCTAAAGATCGGAAGCTCAGGAAGAATTGAAATTAAGTTTATATATATATATATATATATATATATATATATATATAATTCTAGGATCATTTTCCAACTTATTCAAGATGATCTTTGCCCTCTCTAACGTTCTAACTTTCTGTCTTAACAAGTAACAAGGTGAATCATAGATCTCACTTACGATTTCACTTACATCTTTTCTAATTGATCTCTTTAGCACTAAGATGAAATGATGATCCCTCTTCCTGTTGTGACATTCTGATTTTCCTCTCTACTATCTCCTTTATTCTAACTTATTTGCCGTATTATTGTTGGTTCTTAAAGGGACATTGAGATATGGCAGCCAGATTATGAATGGTGGTGCCAATACTGAAGGCCTGAATGATCATTGTCTTCTCACAATTGCTCATTTGTGAATACATACTAGATCTGACACAAAACGAATTTAACATGTTCTCTTTCTAGCTGATATATATATATATATATATATATATATATATATATATATATATATATATTATGAAATGGACAAAGTCTGACAATTATTTTAAGACATTTTATGTTTATACATTCTTTTTATAGATACAAATATTTAAGTAAATGCTCTGTTTATAATAAACAGTATTAAACAAACATGTCCGTGAAATTTTCGTAGAAAATATTCGTTCCCCGACAGGAATCGAACCTGTATCCTATACGGAACCGTCATTTAGCCTGACGTGCTGTTAACCAATCGAGTCACAGAGAATCGTTCGGTTAGCAAGGTCGAATTTACTGCCTTACGTACATTCATATCTGCTCATGTCGTATCCAAATGTAAACAAATGACGCCACACATTATGTATTTGTATCTATAAAAAGAATGTATTAACATAAAAATGTTTTAAAAATAATTGTCGGACTTTGTCCATTTCATGATGTGTTCAGTTAAGAGCACGTCAGGCTATATGACGGTTCTGTATAGGATACAGGTTCGATTCCTGTCGGAGGACGAATATTTTCTATGATAATTTCTCGGACATTCAGGCCGGTAAATGTTGGTAGTAACTGTTTATTATAAACAGAGCATTTACTTAAATATTTATATCTGTAAAAAGAATGTATACACATAAAAATGTCTTATATATATATATATATATATATATATTGAATTTCTTTCTCCTTTGATGACAATTATGACATAAAAATGCAACTCTGACCAAAGGAGAAAACAATTCACTACGACGAAAAGAGAGTGACAAGGTCATCTACAGTAGATTTACGCCCGGGCTTTCACATTTCATCATTCCTAGTAGGACTTCAATTATCATAGTGTGGGATATATACTAACAGAAGTGATGGAAACAAAAAGAAAAAGAATCTAAATGAAATCAGCTGGATTAAAAAAAAAAAGATTCAAAATTCCAGCATCATTCGTTCGTGCGCATGTGTATTGCACCAAAAAAAAAAAAATTAGTTCGATGTAGTCCTAAAGGACGGAACACGTCACGAGAATTTTTTTTCTATTTTGTCATACATTTTTACCAATATGTAAGAGAAAGAATTATAAGAGAAAGAATTATAAGAGAATTTATAAATTTCAACCAACAGTAAAGCTAACTATTCGATTAATGAAGGCCGAATATTTCCTGTATGGAAACGGCCAATATAACCCTAAACATTGCCATAGGAATGCATTGGAAATGATTTTAATATAGGAATCCAGTGAAAACGTTAATTGTTAAAAAGTTTAATCTCATCATCGCCATTTTCTTTTATTTTTTATATTTCAGATATGTGTGTGTGTGTGTGTGTGTATATGAAGACGTAACACACAGAAAAACAATCACGCAGCCATAGAATAATTCTTTGATAACGGCATATGAAAGCGATCAGAACATATTAATGTTCAAATTATCCCTGGAAACCAGGATTAATTTCTGAAATATAGAAAATTAAATAAAAATATCTTAAATAGCATTTGTTGGTCTACAATCAAAGATGCTTAAATGAAAAGTTACTGCCCAAATACACCCCTTATTTAAATATATATATATATATATATATATATATATATATATATATATATATATATATATATAATTTAATATATATAATTTATATATATATATATATATATATATATATATATATATATATAATCGACTCTCCCGTCGAGATTCGACGTATGAGGGTCAAGCAGATCACTTTCCAGGAAACCGACAGCCCGACACCGGCACATGAGATTTGATTATAATGGTGAAGGCCTCGTGCAGGACCATCCACACTTTTATATATATATATATATATATATATATATATATGGTTGTGGTTTCCAACTCGTGTCCGAATACAGACATTACTACATATCCTTTAGAAGAATATCTCCAGATGTGTTAAACTAATGTGGCTCTTTAGCCCAGCAAGGGACCAGCATACTTTGGCACAAACAGGGCAGTTAAGATGTCCAACGGCGGGTGGTACATTATAATGCAATTTTAAATGTTCCATGAAACCGCTTCTGGGCCCGCATGTCTTACCACAAATATTACATTTCAATTGCCGGACGTCTACAGTTTTATAGTCAATTGCCACCTTCCATCGGTGCGCTCTCAAGTGACTCCTTAGACCAAACATCGACAATCATACTCAACCATAATCTGAGAATTTAGTAGATTTATTTTACTTTGACGAACAGTGTATCGGCGAAACTTGAAGCCAGAAAATAATTTTATCTATCTATCTATCTATCTATCTATCTATCTATCTATCTATCTATCTATCTATGTTAATATCTTAGTCTTTTAATATCTATCTATCTATCTATCTATCTATCTATCTATCTATCTATCTATCTATCTATATTAGTCTTTTAATATCTATCTCTGTATTTTAATTATCTATCTATCTAATCTATCTATCTATCTATCTATCTATCTATCTATCTATCTCAGTTTGTTAATTATCTATCTATCTATCTATCTATCTATCTATCTATCTTATCTATCTATCTATCTATCTATCTATGTTAATATATTAGTCTTTTAATATCTATCTATCTAGTATTTTAATTTTTAATTCTATCTCATCTATTCTATCTATCTATCTATCTATCTATCTATCTCATTTATATCTATCTATCTGTTTGTTATCTATCTATCTATCTATCTATCTATCTATCTATCTATCTATGTTAATGTTGTGATGATATAACCCAACTTCCCCATTCACGATAATGAACGGACTGGTTGCCGATTAAGTACGGCCACAGCGGAGAGTCAGGAAGTCTTCGTTTGTTAACACCTATTGAGGTTAGCATACTCCCGACTCTGTCTCTGTACTTGACACACCTACATCCGATTATAAACCTATTATTGAAAACCAACCCTCGGGTTACTTTGTTTATTATATCTCACACGAGATATAACAGTTAATATCTCAGTTTTTTGATATCAATCTATCTATCTCAGTCTCATTATATCTATCTATCTCATTCTCATTATATCTATCTATCTCAGTTTGTTAATATCTATCTATCTATCTATCTATCTATCTATCTATGGATACACGTTATGTTTTATGTGTGAATTATTCTCCTGTGTGCTGGGTTTCTTTAGAACATGAGCAGTCATGACTCTCCATAGTTTCCTATTCGTCGTATCTTTGCCACCTTACTATCACTTTTAGTCCATGTTTTACCATTTATTTACATGTGCTCGTGACGTTGGTTAATCTCTGCTTTTCCCCACCACCCCTCTTACTTTCAGTATATCTTGTGGATGTCAAATTCCCCAAGCCTACTTTCCACATTATGTGTTACAGAAATTTCAACAGTTTTTCTTAGCCTAAGCACAAATATCCTTTTCTTTCCTATTTTCCTGAAGCCTTCTTCATTGCTCAAATGTTCTGCATTCTCAGTATCCTTCTGTAGATCCGAATTTCTGTGGCTTCAAGATTTCTCATCATCTGCGAGGAAAATTTCACTGCAATATATTGTTTTCGATCAATTCACCCCGAGCAAGGCGATAATGTCGCTAAGACGCAAAGAGATACTCAGAGTGTAAGAGAAGGAGAAGATCTTAGAAGGAACCGGAAACACAAACCTAAACAGAAATCAGGAGATAAATCTCTACTCTTGTTCAAAGGACCAGAGAGGATTGTGGACCTGATGATAGGCAAGTTCATTTACTCCTATTTATATAATGGAGGACTGATATGACATAACAGTTGGACACTCTTTTCTTTGTTGTTAAATATGGCTGGTCAATTCTCCAAACAAGCGTTTTATTTGGAAATATTCGGGGTTGCTTGCTAGAGATTTGGTAATTATTACATAGTAATTTAAAATGGGTTGTTTCATTCTTTGACTACTTTGAAGTAAAGGTTTTCCTGTAACTGGTGTACGGGTGGCACTTATGTTTTTGGAGGAGCTTTTTCAAGCTTAAAACAGTACTAGATTGGTGGCAAGGTCTCATCATTTTACAATTGAAATGGCTGAGATGTATCTGTAATTTCTATACAAGCAGTTTCTTCTATTGCATTTATCACTTGTAGAACTCTTTTCTGGCTTCCCGGTCAACTTTGATTTTCAACAATTTAAATACAAAAGTGAGATTCCCGTCCGCAGTGCGGCCCACCGTCCAGCCGGTGGCGCGTACTTGTTTTTGTTTTCGTCTGACAGACATTGTCACTTACAAGACCGGCTGGGTGTGTAACCATTCGAGTTCACTTAGTTGTTTGTCCAACTTTGTGAAATTCTAGTTTAGCCTTTGCAACCATGCATGCAGAGACAGGCGGCGTGGTGCGCGCTCGGCCGCATCAAGCCCCGGCCCTGGTGCGCGCTCGACTGACCAACCGCTGTAATTTCTGTATTTTTATTAATGTTTTAATAGTGTTTTCTTTTCTCGTTATTTTCTTCCCTCTTGTTGCGTCTCAGTGGCTTCATTGCCTTACTTGACCGTGAAATTATTAAAAGAAAAGAAAAAAATAATGATGCAATTTACAATATTTAACTTACCTGACTTAAGGAATAAAAGTCAGAGAAAAGAGAGCAACGGGGAGAGAGAAAGAGGGAGAGAAGGAGAGGGAGAAAGAGGGAGAGAAGGAGAGAGAGAAAGAGGGAGAGAAGGAGAGGGAGAAAGAGGGAGAGAAGGAGAGAGAGAAAGAGGGAGAGAAGGCGAGGGAGAAAGAGGGAGAGAAGGAGAGGGAGAAAGAGGGATAGAAGGAGAGAGAAAAGAGGGAGAGAAGGAGAGAGAGAAAGAGGGAGAGAAGGAGGGAGAAAGAGGGAGAGAAGGCGAGGGAGAAAGAGGGAGAGAAGGCGAGGGAGAAAGAGGGAGAGAAGGAGAGGGAGAAAGAGGGAGAGAAGGAGAGAGAGAAAGAGGGAGAGAAGGCGAGGGAGAAAGAGGGAGAGAAGGAGAGAGAGAAAGAGGGAGAGAAGGCGAGGGAGAAAGAGGGAGAGAAGGAGAGAGAGAAAGAGGGAAGAAGGCGAGGGAGAAAGAGGGAGAGAAGGCGAGGGAGAAAGAGGGAGAGAAGGCGAGGGAGAAAAGAGGGAAGAAGGCGAGGGAGAAAGAGGGTGATGGCAGAGAGAATAAAGTAAAGAAAGAATAGGGAAAGTGATGTAAAGGATTAAGGAGAAAGAAAGAGAGTGTTTGCAAGGCAAAGATAAAGAGAGGAAAAGGGGTAATGATGTAAGAAAGATGGAGAAAAGGAATAATTGAGAGAGAGAGAGGGGGGACAGGGGGAGAGGGTAGAGGGAGATAAACAAGCAAGTATAAAGGAGAGAAAAATCGGATTGAGAGGAAAGATTGTGTGTAAAAGAGAAAAACATGGAAAGGAAAGATTTAGGAAAAGGAAAGGTTTAGTTGAAAAAGAGTTAGTATAGATAGTGTTAGAGAGAGGGTGGGAAAGAAGGAGAACAGGGAGGAAGGAATTGGGAAGGAGTGAGAGTGGAGGGAAGGGAAGAGAGAGAGAGTGTAGGGGAAAGGAGGAAGGAGGTGGGAAAAGAAAAGGATAGGGTAGAAGTGCAGATAAGAGTGGAAGAGAGAAAGAGAGAGAGAGAGAGAGAGAGAGAGAGAAAACAAATAGAGGAAAGTACAAGAAATAGTTTAATGAAGATTGAGAAAAAGAAGGATTTGTGAAAGAGCAGGAAAGAATAAATGAGAAAGGAAGAAAGAAAGAATAAATGAGAAAGGGGGAAAGAATAAATGAGAAAGAAAGAAAGAAAGAATAAATGAGAAAGAAAGAAAGAAAGAAAGAAAGAATAAATGAGAAAGAAAGAAAGAATGAAAGAAAAATAAATGAGAAAGAAAGAAAGAAAGAATAATTGAGAAAGAAAGAAAGAATAAATGAGAAAGAAAGAAAGAAAGAAAAAATGAGAAAGAAAGAAAGAAAGAAAGAAAGAATAAATGAGAAAGAAAGAAAGAATGAAAGAAAGAATAAATGAGAAAGAAAGAAAGAAAGAAAGAATAATTGAGAAAGAAAGAAAGAATAAATGAGAAAGAAAGAAAGAATAAATGAGAAAGAAAGAAAGAAAGAATAAATGAGAAAGAAAGAAAGAATAAATGAGAAAGAAAGAAAGAAAGAATAATTGAGAAAGAAAGAAAGAATAAATGAGAAAGAAAGAAAGAATAAATGAGAAAGAAAGAAAGAAAGAATAAATGAGAAAGAAAGAAAGAATAAATGAGAAAGGGAGAAAGAAATTATAAAGATAGAAAGAAAGAAAGAATGAAAGAATGAAAGAAAGAATAAAAGAATAAATTATAAAGAAAGAAAGAATAAATGAGAAAAAAGAAAGAAAGAATAAGTGAGAAAGGGAGAAAGAATAAAGGAGAAAGGGAGAAAAATTATAAAGAAAGAAAGAATAAAAGAATAAATGAAAAAGAGAGTAAAAGAGAGACAGTAAAAAGAGAAAAAGAAAAAGAGAACAAAAGATGTGAGAGAAAGAGAGAGGGAAAGAGAAATAGAAAAAGTAAAAGAAAGTGTGAAAGAAATAAAAAGAAATGCAGAGCAAAAATGTGAGAGAAAGAGAAAGACAAAGAGAGTAAAAGAGAGACAATGAAAATAGAGAAAAAGAAAAAGAGAACAGAAGACATGAGAGAAAGAGAGAGAGAGAGAGAAAGAGAGAGAGAGAGAAATTGAAAAAGAAAAATGAACAAAAAAGTCATCATAAAGGGAATGAAAAAAGAAAGTAAAAGAGAGTAAAAGAAAAAGAGAAGAAAATATGAGAGAAAGAGAAATAGAAAAAAGGAAAAGAGAGAGTGAAAGAAAGAAAGAAAAAAAGGAGAGATGTGAGAGAAAGAGAGAGGAAGAAAGAGATAAAGAGAGTAAAAGAGATCTAGTGAAATAGAGAAAAAGAGAAGGGGGGAGCAAAAGATGTGAAAGATAAAGAAAGTAAAGTGAGAGGGTAATGAGCCAAAATGTAGGGAAAGAAAGAAAATCAAAAAGTAAGAGAGAGAGAGAGAGACAGGGAGAGAGCTGTAATAGTAGATGTACTAGTATTTTAATCATCTGACATTCTGAGATGTAGTATTTTCATACTTAATAAGCATAAGCAAATATTATTGCTAGATACTGATAACTTGCTCAGTAGGCCCAGCACAGAATTAACCATCATATTCAAGTATTTGGCCAGAAAAGAACAGAAATTATATTTTAAAGCTCTAAATGTCCTCTACATAATAACCTAGTGGATATAGCAAAAAATATGCAGTATATTTAGAGGTCATAGCACCTCCCAGATCAGACCACAATAGACTTGGCATTCAGTATCACCCTGGACCCTCAAGAGAATCAGCAGTAGGGTTGATATGAGGTGACCTACAGCTGAGTGCAGAATCAATTGATTGAACCAGCTGGTCTTGGGTTGCAAGTGTGGAAATAAACTGAGCAACAGAGATAGATGCCTAAACACCTACCCTGTCAGTGAGTAGACAGCCTCTCAGACACAGCAGCTGAGAATGTAAGGTCCACAATGTGTGCAACAAGATGGCACATATATACACACACACTAGCTGATTGCTAGTAATTGCAGAACTACTTGAGTAAATGTAATGCTAAATATGAAAAACTCCTAGACAAGCTAATAAAGAAAGGGAAGAAAGGACTAACCACAAATTGTAACAAGTCAGAATGTATGATTATAAGTGAGAGAAACAGCCCAAGATGCTAGCTATAAATTAAAATCATGCAGATACAGACAGAAGTCTTAATATCTGAGGACAGAGGATAGAAAATTTGATACTAAAATCTGAAGAGGTACAATGAAAGATGCCTTAAGAAAGTTAAGCAAAAAACAGGAAATTTTCATTAATAACAAAGAAATAGTGAAAAACTGTCATGAAATATCGATCCTCCTATATGCTAGAGAATTCTGGACAAAGAGGATTATTTCAGCAGAAATGTGGTTCTACAGAAGGATGATGAGGATACCATGGATTGAATTTGTATGTAATGGTGAACTTTACAGAAAATGGAAACCAAAAGGATACTTACACTTAGCATCGGAAACAGTTGAAATTTCTAGTATACACTATTAGGAAAGACGGTTTGGAAAATTGGACACTCACAGGACATACTGAAGGCAAGAAGGACAAAAGGAAGCAGTGTATAATCTAACAAGCTTGTGCAAATGGATGACATAACAACGCTACTGAACATGCTTCACAAAATTTTCTGTTGCCTTCTTACAAGTAATAGTCGTCATAATATTTTTTTATAGGCTCTTTGACATTTAGCAATGGTTAGAAATTTTGATCTTCACTGGGTGCTCAACATTTATAGCCTTCTGTCAGACATAAGATAAACATAATCAGGAACAACCAACCAAATTAAATTGTACTTCCATTCTTTATGGATAAGGAAGGCATTTTTAAACTCGCTGGTAGACATTAATTTCATTGTTTAAAAAAGCAGCAATATTTACTCAAGCATGTATAACTGTTAAAATATAATATTCTCAGTAATAAGAAATAATGCCAGATTAAAAACACTTCAATTGCTTAAAATATATATATATATATATATATATATATATATATATATATATATTTATATCTTTTATATATATATATATATATATATATATATATATATATATATATATAAATATATATATATATATATATCTATATATATATATATAAATATACTAGCAGCATGGCCTGCTTGATTCAAAAATTGTACGACTCATACAACAATCGCTATCACTTGACTTAAAATAGTTTTGCCCTTCCTTGCCTTTAAAGGATGCCCTTTGCAGTGCTGATGTTGCTACATGCCTTATTTCTTGCCTATCTCACACTGCAAATTTTTTCTAAGCTCTATACTAAACATTAAATCTATTATGAAAAAAGAACTAAACAAAATGAACACAAAATGATCAGCTTTAAAAAAGGACTCGTAACTGGAAAAACCAAATGAAAAAAGAATGTTAAAAACAAATAATTTTTCACACCCAACCCAGTTCTGCGGAATCAGAATCAATGTTGAGTTTAAGCAAGTGAATGAGCCAAGTGGAGTAAAGTGCCATGCAGATTTAAATTTTTCCCACTTGTGATGAATGCAGCTATTGATATTTTTTTGCATGCTAGCATGCTAGTTAACATTAGTGTCAGTCAGCTGTTGGCTCTCACGCTGGCCAATAGAATCTCCCTGCCTATTTGTGGCAGCCAGTTATAGGCTCTCACTCTGGCCAGTACAAAATGGCTGAAAACTACATGAAAACTGCCGTAGAAGCATGAAAAAATCGATTATTTCCACTATCAATGGGAGTTTGGAAATGCAAAGTCGGTCTTGGCCTTCCCGCTAACTTGGAGAATGTGCATGTAAATTTTGGTGCAAATCCATCGAAAATTGCAGCTGTGCATTCATTACACACACACACACACACACACACACACACACACACACACACACACACACACACACACACACACACACACACACACACACACACACACATTCTGCCTTTTATAGATAGAGATAATTCATATTTATTTGCCCTGTCATGTTTGTGATAGATATTTTTTTTTATTTTGTCATTTATTTATATATTGGGCATTTTTTTGTCTGGTAGTGTTTGAATGTCTATTGCAGGGTATTTTCTGTGAGATTGAAAGAATCTAGGTTACACTAGTTGTGCTTGTAGGTATATATATATATATATGTGTGTGTGTGTGTGTGATTAAAATGAAAGATGTTCCACTTTCATCATATCTTAATAAAAGATTTCCAATATTTAAAACTCAATCAAACAATTAGAAAAATATTCATTGAGAACCCACTCAATGCTAGGCATTAACATCCCCCCCCAACCTACACACAACCCTAACATTAACTGGAATGCATAATTCACTACCTCGCCAAGGGAATATTATTTCAGGGATAGCATTTTCACACACCCATGGCACTCACACAGTATTCATCCCATTGATTCAGACTTGTGACGGTTCAAATCTTATATATTTACTTTTCTGTCACAAATGCAAAAAAGGAAATTATGTTGGAGAAACAGGCACGGAATTCTGTCTTCGGTTCAGTAACCATAAAAAAACCATCAAAGACAACAGCAACAATTTTTTCTGTCACTGCACTCTTCAACCAATCATTTCATATCATTGATGACATCAAATGCATCCTTCTAGTGTTTTTATTTAAGAGCCAGCAAGAAAGACACAGATCAGAGTTAAAATACATTTAACAAAATAGAATCACATATTAAAGTATTAAACAAGGATTTAGGTTTATTCAATGAATATAGTTTTGCAGGGAGACCTGCAACAACAATAACATTCCCCAGAAGAGTGAATCCCATTTCTTTGTTTATTTCTTGTCTCGTTGAAAAGGAACACAAGCATGTCTGACAATCTTTCTCATTATGCTTCAATTTAATCAAAAGACCAATATATAATAAATATCATCAATCTTATCACCAAATTGTTAATATTTTGTTCTCGTTTTATTACATAAATTTCACTATCAAATATATATAGTGTTGTATAGAGTTGTATATTTAGGCAGCAATCCTTCGTTTATGCATGTTTCATTAAAAATGACAGACAAGGTACTATGGTTACGTTTTTTATTTAATTTTTCTTGTGTTTAAACAAGAGCTTTCTTTTCTGGGGCTTTCTTTTTAATTTCCAAATATGGTTAGCACATTGTGGCCTCGTTTGTAGTTAATATTGTTAAGAGTTGGTTTTTAACTACAAACAAGTCCACATTGTGCTTACTGTATTTGAAAATTAAAAACATCTCTACAACACACTAAAACATACACATAATGCACACACTCAATTAAGCTGAAAAATTGAATCATCCCTGATAATGGCTAAAGGTATAGTCGAAAGTGCTTGGATCTATAAAACATTTGGACAGTTTTTACACACTCTTTGTCCAGAAAAGAAAGCTCTTGTTCGAATACAAGAAAAATTGAATAAATAATTAACCATAATACCTTGTCTGTCGTTTTTAATGAAACATGCATATATATATATATATATATATATATATATATATATATATATATATATATATATATCTTAAACTAAAATATCAGTTTTAGAGACAATTTTAATTTGAAATTTTATTCCTTACAATATATTATTCTAATTTCACATTAGAATTTCTTAAATGGCTTTCAGAAATGTTCCATGAGGTAAAATCTAAGAAGCAAAATATCTTTTGCTTCAAAATTGCAGAAAATGATTCTCAAACTCAGTATTAATTCTTGTATCCTACACCTACAACTGTTTAAATTGTGCTGTTTTAATGTTCCTTAAAGCTCATCAAGCACTAATGTACTGCATTCAATCCTCAGTGGGTGTTCAACAATTTAATCCCTGTGCCAGACTAAAGTAATTTCAGTAAATTATTAAATTGTAGCGTAATGGTAAATAAATTTCTCTTTCTGATTTAATGAGGTGACATTTTAACTTTGTGGTCCTGTGTCAGACATAAATTACCTGCTGGAAGTGTAATAATTAAGAATCCAGTTTCACTGTCCATTTGCCAGTGTTAGAAATTTGATCCTCATTGGGAACTCCACTATTGTTGCTTTCTTTCAGAATGTTACTCCTTCACTCTCTCTCTCTCTCTCTCTCTCTCTAAAAGATTTCATTTTTTTAAATATTTTTTATCCTCTAAAGAAGCATGTTGTCTTTAATAGGAGTGATATCATTATTATTATTTTAATTAATCATTAACTAATAGCTAGTTAATATTAATATCATAGTTATTTTGTCACTAGAATTAGGTATATTTCTTATTATCATGGTTTAAGTTCTTATTATTATTATTATTACACGATTTAAGAGAAGAGTGTGATTTAAGAAAAGAAAAAGAAAAGATAAAACTCTGTCTTTGACAATGTTAAACAATATTTCAACAGATTGTTTGTCTTCTAGTTATATTTAAACAATTTTTTTCAAATATATAAATCTACAAAAAATTATAAGTCTCTGTAAAAATGTTACTTGTCTTGTAATGAAAAAAAATGGCTGTCCTTGTAATGAATGCATCAAAATGAATGAAAAGCCACCAGCGTAAAGGCATACAGCTGAAACATACTTAATATGATGGCAATTTTATTCATCTTGAAATTACAAAGGACAATAATAATAATAGTTAAGAGAAGAGAGTGATTTAAGAAAAGAGACAGAAAAGAAAAAAAACATTGACAATATTAAACAATATTTCAACAGAATGTCTTTCTTCTTTAAGTTATATTTAAATATGGATATATTGTTTAACATTGCCTAATACTGTGCATTCCTTTTTGTCTTTTCTTAAATCATGCTCTTCTTTTAAGTGTTGAAAATTATTGGAAGAGTTACATCAATTATTTTGTTGATTATTATTATTATTAGTTCAATACCTGTATCTTTTTCTTTCTTTTAAATTTCACCCCAAGCAAATCAGTAAAAGTTCCTAGGTGAGTAAAAGTGAAAGAAATGGAGCAGACATTAAATGGAGTAGAATTCAAAGAAGCAGAAGATAATGACTGATGTTGCATTTAATTTTTTGAATATTATAGTTGACTGGAAAGCAAGAAGCTGGAAGAAATTTTCACAAGTGTGAAAGACATGAGAAGAAACTGTTGGCGTAGAACTTATAGTTACATCTAGAAATTTCAATAGTGAAATTATGAGACCTAGCTGCCAATCTAGTACTGCATTTATATTCATGAAGTTAAGGCATCAAGGAGGAAAATTCATTAGAATAATTACCATGAAAATATTTATAGAAAAGGCATAAAGCTATGTTATGTTGGCAGAAAAGTGATTGAAGTTAAGATATCAGGTCAGGATTAGTAACGTTACAGATTCTTTGATTTTTGCCAAGAATCTCTAGATATATAGCAGAAGCATGAGGCCAGATGTAGAAGCAATATCTAATGTATAACTGAATGGTAGACTTATAAATGTATAAAATATATTCTTGCAAGAAAAACTCTCTCATATAACATAGTGAACTGACTTTCCTGGCCATATAATTGTTCCACTTCATGTCAGTGGACAATATGAGACTGAGAAGGTGTAATGACTTGTTTTTTCTGGAGGTTAGCATCAGACATACTGGTGGCAGGCATATTAAGCTTCACTAAGATGATTAAAAGAGAGCAGTTCCAGTTTGGAAGTGTTCAAATTAACAACTCATTCTGTTTAATTCTTTGAGCACTGTGTTCCTAAACAATTTTAACCCTTCTGTCTGAGCTCCTGAATCAAAATTCATAAATAATTGGTATGTAATGATTCATGGTAGATATAAAAATAGTTACAAGTGTTTACCTAGCATTTAGTTGGTGGCTGGGCATTAAGCTATTTTTCTCTACCACCAGCAAAGCGGTAGTCATGGCTCAAAGGGTTAAATACAGTAGATCTCACAAAAATGACTTCAGAGGGTAACACATTTTGGTTTATATTTTTTTCTTCTTACACAGGGGTTGTTGACAGACAGAAAAGAAAATGTACCCTTGTGACACAGATATTCAAATCAGTTTCATTCAAATTCTGTCTATGTATATTTGTATATTTTAATTCAATGACCAACTTAAAAATATTTTTATAAAATTTATAAAAGTACACATTTTAATATTGCAAAGGACTTTTTACTAATATAAAAAAAAAATGACCTTTAAAAATTAATTCAATTTAATATTGAATAATTTCAAAAAATTTCAATAACATCTTATAAAGATTTAATTGGGGGGGGGCTTTAAAAATGAAGGTTTTTTTCTTGTCTCCAAATTTTGTTTACTCAACCTAGGGTAGGTATTATCCAGACTGAGTAGAATAGGAATTAATTCTATCAATGTCTTATTCTAAACTCATTCAAAATATGTGTGTATATGCATACACCTTTGTGTACTTTGGATGGCACAATTGCATGTAAATCACGTACACATAACAGACATACATATAAACAGTACATATACACATGAAAAAATATACACTAACAATGAGTCATGAAGAGAAAATCATCTCTTTTTCAATGGAGATTGTCATTGTTAGGTTTCAAAAAGTTTAAATCAAATTTAACTTACCACAAACCAGCTTTCATTAAGAAGGCATCAATTTTCCAGGTAAAACAATCAGCTTTTTCAAAGGATCACTAACTACCCCCACCCCTGTAAGGATTTCCTGAGACACTAAATATGGCTAGAAAGAAAGGTTACCAAGATAACCAATTCCTATAATCTTTCAACACCAATTTCTGTCTCAAGTGATAAAAAGTATTTATATCTTGAATTTTTATTAGATGAAGCATTGTCAGACATTATTAATTTTTAACTAGTATTAGTTTCATCTTCATTTTACTTGCTTTTCCTTGCATCTCTTTAGACCCTCAGTTTATGGCCATCCATAAACAAGTAGTAATATTATCTTGAATTTTTATTAGATGAAGCATTGTCAGCCATTATTAATTTTTGACTAGTATTTCTTTCATCTTCATTTTACTTGCTTTTCATTGCATCTCCTCAGACCCTCAGTCTATGGTCATCAGTAAACAAGTAGTAATATTATCTTGAATTTTTATTAGATGAAGCATTGTCAGCCATTATTAATTTTTGACTAGCATTTCTTTCATTGTCATTTTACTTGCTTTTCATTGCATCTCCTCAGACCCTCAGTCTATGGCCATCAGTAAACAAGTAGTAATATCATCTTGAATTTTTATTATATGAAGCATTGTCAGCCATTATGATTGTCCTACCTCCATGATGCTTATGTCCAAATTCTGTAAATCCTTATCCTCTTCTCAATGAGGGGCAATATTTTGATCATATGAGTTCCAAATTCATGAAAAATTTGTCCATTTGTGAATAATTGGTCATACTATTTTGAAAAAAACGTGCTGTTTGGAATATCCAGTAGAGAGTCCATTTTAACCAAAGAGGGATTGAAACTTTATACTAAAAATGAATACTAATACCTATTGATCTAATTTTCTTTAATATTCTTATTTATGCCCAATCTTTGAAAATTTTGGGCTTTAATGGTGCTGGGATAGATGCTGAATTTTTCTTCAGTCTAAGTGTAATCAAAAAATGTATTGTTTGGTGCCAGGTAGCTAACTTTAATCATTTGGACATGGTTTTGTGCATAAATAAGTCCATTTATGGTGTTGTACATGGCTTGCCTTAGATGATACTAAAATAAACTTTGTACACAGTGACCTGCAGAGAAGACAGGCATATCAGTGGGTTGACAAGAGATGAGCTTCTTGTCACCAATATTGCTATATTTTTGTGGTGTTATTAATGCATATGTTATTATTATTATTATTATTATTATTAATAAAGAAGATGATTGACATAACTCTTCCAATATTTTTGAACAGTTAAGAGATGATCTCGATTGAAGAAAAGAAAAAGAAAGAAAAAACACAGTTTTTGACAATATTAAATAAAGTTTCGACCATATGTCTGTCTTCTTCAAGTTATATTTTTAAATTTTTTTTACAGATGACTGTAATTTTGACAAGAATTTTAAGGTGCACATTCTGAAAAATTATTTAGAATCTTCTGACCTTTTGACCCTTAAAATGCATGAGGATAGTTACATATGCAAATTATTAACTTCCTGCCCTGGGGTATAAATAGAATGATGGGAGAGTTCCATAAGATTCATTCTAAGCTCTTTGATTGATTCCTCTTAGTAACTGACCAACTAATGGAAAATTTCAAGATGAAAAAGATCACCATTTTATTAAGTACCTTTCAATTGCATGCCTTCATGCAGGCAGTATTTCATTTATTTTGACACATTCAGTACCAGTACAGCCATTTTGTTTTCATTATGAGACAAGCAACATTTGTACAAAACTTATAATTTCTTGTAGATTTTGTGTTTTTTCTTTTCTTAAATCACACTCTTCTCTTAACTATTATTATCAGTGTTTGACAAGGTTAAATAATATTTTGACTGCATTTCTGTATGTCTTCAAGTTATAATTACTATTTTTTCAAGTATAAAAATATATAAATCAATCAGTTTAGTATAAATCTTATGGAACTCTTCTGTCATTTTGTTCATTCGACCAGTGTGGGAAGTTAGTTATTTGCATACCTAACTTGCCTCATGCATTTTAAGGGTCAAAAGGTCAGTAGATTTTGAATAGTTTTTCAGAGTGTGCACCTTAAGATGCTTGTTGAAATTAAAGTCATTTGTAAAAAGATTTTAAAATATAACTTGAAGACAGACATAATGTTGAAACATTATTTAACTTTGTCAAATACCTTTTCTTAAATCACGGTATTCTCTTAACTGTATTATCATTATTATTATTATTATTATTATTATTATTATTATTATTAGCTTTTCAAATGATCATTGTTCTTAAAAGATTAAACTGTGGAAAATATTGGTCAGGTGTTGAGCGAGAAAATGAAGCTGGTAAAAACTAGCAAAGCTCAACTACAAAAAAAGCAAACTGTAGCAATACAAAAGGCATCTGACTATAATGACACAAACTCGGTAAATCTCACAAATGGGGTTTATTCTCTGTAAAACTACAGTTAAATTTCCAGAGAAGAAAAAATATCAAAAATCAAAAAATCAAAAAAAAATCATCCTTTTTCTTCCTCACCTTTAATCATTATAACAAATCAATGTTCAATTATTGTCACATTGCAAAAATAATAATAATAATAATAATAATAATTTTCTTAATCAGACATTTAACAGGATTGATTGTCATTTTTGGGAGAGTGACTGAACTTCACTAAGCAAAAATAAAATACATTTATTTATTTCTTTTTTAAGGACTCATAAACAAAAACTCCTGAGACAAACCACTTTAGGTGTCATCTTCTTCTTCTTCTTCTTCTTCTTCTTCTTCTTCTTCTTCTTCTTCTTCTTCTATGTGCCGTGTCACTTTAAGACAGGAGTGTTCATGGCTCTCCACAATTTCCTGTCTTTGTATCTCTTAGTAAATTTTGTCTTTTTGCTATTCCCCCTCCTAATCCCTGTTCTGTTAATCATTTGCACAAGCTCGTTAGGTAGGTTATGTTTTCCTCTGTCCCTTTGTCAATATGTCCTGTAAGTATCAAATTTTCTAAGCTCTCTTTTCTCATTATATGCCCTATGTCATGGGGTAATGGTTAACAAGCCTCTGTGAGTTTGATTCTCACTGAGTGCTTCACATCTGTAGTCTTCAGTCAACTTAACTGAATACCTTGGTCTGACTGATCAGTACTTGGAAGGGTAACTGTTTAGGTACACCAGCTAGGGTAAGCAACTGAGTCAGAGTATGCAAAGCTTAAAAAAAAAAATGACGTAAACCATTTTAAACAAAGGAAAGGGAGATTGGTTCGATGACTATGAAGCAGTAAATATTTCAAAATTGGAAATTGCTTACATTTTTCAGGTACAAAGGGTGGTAATTTGTATTTGTTTTTTTGTTTTTTTGTAAGCGTTTCACCCCAAGCAAGGCAGGAAGCCACTAGCATGCAAGGGGTTACAGAGAGTTGGAGCGAGAGCAAACAGGAGTGATAGGGGAAAGGATGAAGAGAAGGATAGGGGATAGATCAAGGCATCTGGAGACGTCGATTGACATTACATTTGAATAGTTAGAGATTATAGCTATCAGGGAAATAGGAAAAGAGGAGAGAGTTCCACAGGCAAGAAGTGTGAGACATGAAGCCATTGGAGTAGAAGAGTGAAGTATGATCTCAAAAAGACCAATGAAGTTATTCATCATAAATTTGTGGAGATTGAACATAGTGCACATTACAAAAATCTTGTTAAACACTTGAAACATTTATTTATTTATATTTTGAAATTATGAGATAATTATTTAATTATTTATAAGCACAGGTTCTACAGTTTTTGAGAAACTAGAATTAATCATTGATATTTACTTATAAGTGCTAAAAACAAAAAAAAACTGTAGGGCCACTCATGGCATTATGGTTGAAGAGGAAAGACCAGACTGAACGTGACCAAACCTCAAAGATCCTAATGGCAGAATAGGCTAAGAGCTACACAATCTCAACAGCCAAACTAGCAGAAGAGGGCAGCATCTGTCAGCTGGTATAACCAATGTGGACCTTGACAGACCAACCATCTGCCTAGCCAGATGCAACCAAGTTTGCTAGATCTTGCCTACTATCTTAATTCCTTTTCAGCCACAACAGAGGTGCTTCTGGCTTCTCCATCATGCAGAGTTGTCCACAAAAATCAAATTCACGTGAATGGCCTTGTCAAACTCCGCCACTACAACCAGAGGGAGAAAGGATATGATCCCAATGATCAGATGAGGGTGGGTGCTGGCAACATACATGCAAGAACAGACAGAAGTACATCTGTAGGTACATCAATAAGTCTGAAGCCTAATAACGAATCAAAATCATTTATTTTACACACCAACGAATTTCAACATAATCTCCTTCCTTGACCATACATTGAAGTAATGAATAGTAATGTATATTGAACATTATACAGTGAAAATTTCAGATCAGAATTCAATTAAGTATTACGCGTCAAACTCCAGTCATATTTTGCATGCATTGAAGTGTTGAATAGTAATCTATATTGAACATTATACAGTAATTATTTAAGGAGACATGACTTAATATATATATATATATATATATATATATATAACCAAGTATAGGATTGGCGTATATGGAATAAATTCCAATACCCAAAAATGCTATTCTTAAAATAGTGCTCAATACAGAGTAGAACAAATATAATTTATTTGAAAATTATAAACATGTTATAAAATCACTACAAAAATAGCCATTTTGTTTCAACATTCAAAACCATCACTTGATAAGACACCAGAAGTATTGAAACAAAGTAGTAGTGATTTTATAACATATTTATGTTATAATTTTCGAAAGAATTATATATATATATATATATATATATATATATATATATATATATTTTCAAGGCGGAATTGGGCCAACCATTAAAGACCCTCCACAGTAGAATAGGCAAAGGTCTACGTGATCTCAATGACCAAAGCAACAAAATAGAGCAGCACCAGTCAAGCTGGTGGGACTAAGGCGGACCTTTACCGAGCAAGCATCCGACAGTTTGATGCGACCAGGTTTGCCACATCCCACCTGTCTAAATCCCCTTTGAGCCTTGAGGGAGGTACTTCAGGCCAAGTGTGTGGGCTTCTCTATCATGTAGAGTTGTCCACCAAAATCAAATTCTTTGATTCAGCATCATCTCTGCCACCAAGGCGGAAGGGAATAGGGAGAGAGGATGACGGTCCCAATGCTCAGATGCAAGCAGTTCCGACAACACCAGTGGCAGAAATATCTCCTACATATATATGTAAATAGAGTTACCTTGACAGTTGTATTTAGCAATATATATATATATATATCTGTAAAATATATTATAAAGTTTAATGTACCTAGTTTTAAGTATAGCTAAAATAACTAATGTGATTTCAGGCATTACTGTAAATCAGTTGGCAAATGTTTTCTGTGAAATGCAAAATCGTTAAAAGCAAAAATAAAATCATCCTTGATAATGGCTAAAAGTATAGCTGAAAGTGACTAGACATACAGAATGTTTGGGCAATCTTTACAAAATTTACCTCCACAATAAAAGAAAATTATAAATACATGAGAAAAATTAAATAAAAACTTAACTGCAGTACTGTCTCAGTTGTGTTTAATGAAAATTGTATAAAAGAGGGATTGCTGCCCAAATATATATATATATATATATATATATATATATATATATATATAGATAGATAGATAGATAGATAGATTTAATAAGAGAAGTAATAAAATTTGAAGAATAAAAAGCCAACTAACTGATACCAATATTGTCAATAAAATTGCTATTTTTTTTTTTTTTTAAGCATTTCACCCCAAGCAAGGCGGGAAGCTACTAGGATGCAAGGGGTTACAGAAATTTATTACATATTAACCTTTTGACTGAAACGAAGAGATAAATTTTAAAGTCAGAGTTTTCAAACATGCCTGTTTTCTTTTTCAATGATGCAAGGAATAAACAAAGAAGTGGGACTTACTCTTCTGAGGGATGTTGCTATTGTTCGTCAGTTCTCCCTGAATAAACCCAAATCCCTCTTTAATCCCTCAATGTTTCAACTCCAATCTATATCTTTCTTGTTGGCTGTTGAATCAAGAGACGAAAAGCACACATTCGATGTCATCAATGCTATGAAACAGTTGGTTGAAATGTGCAGCAACAGAAAAATTATTGTTGTTGTCTCTGATGGTTACTAAATCAAAGACGGAATTCCATTTCAGTTTCTCCAACTTTCCTTTTTTGCATTTGTGGCAGAAAAGTAAATATATAAGATTTGAACTGTCACAAATCAGAGCTGGTAGTTTTTTTTTCCTCCTGGCCTGTCATATAATTCTTAACAGCTAGACAGGAATGCCCTATTATATACACAAAACAGTCTTGGTGTAAATGCTGTAAAGGGAAGGTGCCTTCCTGACATATATGAAAAATATAGCCGCTTGCAACATGATGTACTGGGTTTGTCAGTAAAAAATATATGCAAGCCTCCCTTTTTAGAGTTTGGGAGAAGGGCATGTAACATATTTCTACACTTTGTTAGCATCGTTTTCTTTCTAGAAAATAAAATTTTCATTTACATTCTTCCAATTTCTCCCTAGCCAGCTTTTATTTTTTATTATAAATATTTGAGTAAATATTTGTACCTGTTGCTGGTAAAACTAATGCCACCCATATATATATATATATATATATTTTTTTTGAATAAAAGACAGACCACGTTAAGATTCCATGTAATAAGCTATTTCACCATAACCCCTTTAACAGGGTTCTGGATCATCAGACTTTACTTCCAAAAGCTGAAATGAAAAATGAAAAGAAAATTCACATGTTTTTTACGGACCTCATCAAGTATACGCAAAGTTAGCGAAGTGAGGAAGTGAGGTGGGAGAGAGGATATGAGTGTGTCATATGTATCATTTTAGTTTCCTATTTTAACCCCAGTGTGTCGGCTAGATGTTGCTCAAATCTAACGATAAAGGTGGTTAAGGGTTAAGCGATAAGGACTACATTAAGGAAGACGTTTCAACAACCCCAATAAATTACATGACAGGTTTCATTCAAATTTTAGACGCTATATATATATATATATATATATATATATTATATGCGTGGTACTTATTAGAAAGCGCTCAATATCAGAGATAGAGCTAACATATTTGGTTGGATAGATGTGGGTTTGCTTTACCCTATCGTCAGACAACGCTTTAAGCGTGAAACCCAGGGTCACAAACTCACATCTATCCAACCAAATATATATATATATATATATATATATATATATATATATATATATATATATATATTATTTGGTAAATCAGACACTATAATTGTTTTGACTTATTACAATTAGTAGCTGAGTGGCAATCTAGCAAATGGCATCTGACACGAAAGCAGAGAACTTTCAGCCATTGACATTTATCAATGCTGGCTGATTACTTACAGAGACCAAACAGTTGATGTGAGCACAGTTAGGTTAATGCATTTCAGCAGTCTCAATATCAGCGTGTGTGAAAATGTGGGTTGTTTCTATCGGTGCAGAATTTTAGATTTGTGTCTTGTCAGTTCTTTTTCATGATTTTATGTATTATTATTTATAGCTAAACTTGCTCTATTCATTGGCGCCATTGTGCTCTCTGCATCTGTAATGTTTTCCAAGGAAATCAATAGAAGGCA
This sequence comes from Acanthosepion pharaonis, assembly GCA_903632075.3. Taxonomy (NCBI): domain Eukaryota; kingdom Metazoa; phylum Mollusca; class Cephalopoda; order Sepiida; family Sepiidae; genus Acanthosepion; species Acanthosepion pharaonis. The sequence continues at coordinate 249,725 of CAHIKZ030000711.1, read as the reverse complement.
TTATTTTTGGTGTACCCCTGATGCATGACTATTTATGCATATGCATCCATCATCCCCAGAAGTGCAATATATAGTTCAATATGTTATCTGAATAATTAGAGAAAAAAAACAGTGGTTTATGCAAAGTTGCTAATTTCAAATCCGGCAGATGTTAACGGCTTCAGTATGAGAGAATCCAAACAACTTTCTAGTCATAGCATCTGATAAGTTTATTTTATTATCTCACTCATTCTGACCTGAAGACACCTAGGTGAAATGCGTAGTCTGGACAGCTTTCCACTTTGCCACAATTATCTGCACACACACACACACACACACACACATTGAGAGACACATGCACACACACACATATATATATATAATTATTTACCTAATGAGTTCTTTCCTATTTTCTATATATTTTCACACACACACACACACACACACACACACACACACACACACACATATATATATATATATATATATATGTGATAGAAACATAAAGACAAACAAAAAAAATCTAAGTGAAATTGGCTAAAACGCATATTGAAAACATAATAATTCCCAGCATCTATGCAACATATCATATGTAACGACATCGACATAAACGTAAACTTAGTCAAATGACGTGTTAAAGAATAAAATGAGTTACACAAAAACATTTTCCACTTTGTCATTCTTCTTTTCCCTAAAATTGTTCTTCTACATTTGTATATGTGTGTGTGTACGTGTGTGTGTACGTGTGTGTGTGTATTTGTGTGTGTATGTGTATGTGTCTGTATTTGTGTTTGTATGTGTGTGTATGTGTATATATATATATATATATATATATATATATATATATATATATATATATATATATTACCAATTTGTGCCTGGTAGGGAGAATTCCAAGTAGGATATTAATCCAGGGAGAGCTCAATGTAAACAACAGAGCATTATAATAATAATAATCAAGAAGAAAACCTTAAAGATTCATTTTTGGTTATAATATAATTTTGTGAATATTGATATATATTCATCTCTTCAGACTGAAATAATTAGTAAATGGAACTTTATTTACTAAAAGATTCTGATTTGAAGAGATGAATATATATCGATATTCACCAAATAAATTATAACTGAAATGAAACTTGAAGTTTTTCTCCTTGATTATATATATATATATATATATATATATTTGATGTGTCAGCTTGTTGTAAATTCTGAAGAACAATTTTTCTCCCCAAATTTATTCTATAGAGTTGTAGCATTTATATTTTGGCAGTGGAAAGATTGTTGGTACTGTTAATACGTCAGCTTGTTGTAAATTCTCAAGAATAAAAAAGAAATGTATATATTTACTTTCATATGCTTAGGTTTTATTATAAATCTAATTATTGCATTTTAAAACAACAAATAATGCTGAGGAGTGAAGGTAGTTAAAATAATAGTGGTGTCAAGGAAAAACTGTACTTTTGACATACCATTTCAAGAGTGCCTAACACCTAATTAAGCAATGAGAAGGAGTATCGCAATAATGCCTTTCTGAAAGTATGTATGAAAAGAATATTATAAATCAATTTAAGATTACAGGTAAGGCCCAAGAGCCACTCGAAGTAGACGGTTATAGAGTAAGAGGCACAGGTTATGGGGATATATGAGGAAGATAACAGTTGACGCTAGACTCAAACACACTAAGATCAGGGGAGCAACCTCTTGGGAGTTGGTTCCACAAAGCAGTGGTTCATGGGAAGAAACTGCTTGAGGGAAACTTACATGATACCAATGGAATATGAAGGAAATGAGGGTGCTTTACTACACTGGGCGTGGTAGGGCAGGTTTTATTCATGAAGGTTAGAACTGGTGGAACTAAGGAATGTAGCTCATCTGAGCACTTTCCATGGAAATTGTGATAGAACAGCAAAAGGTTTGTAATATTTCATCTGTGGGGAAAGAGGTTGTAGGGTGGAAACTAATTTATCACTCACAAGGACGTGGAGATACTTTTGGACTCTATTAAGACTGGAATGTGAAGACTGGGCAGTTCTTGCCCATATATGGCAGCAGTAATCCATTTTTGACCAGATTTTTTTGAGAGAAATTAACAACTTGTCATCAGTGTTGAATTAATGTATAGAATGCATGAGCAAGAACAAATCTAATAAGATATGATGCCAAGTTGAATCAAAAGATTTTCTATGTATTCCTTGATAATATTTGGCAACTTGTATCGCCATGTCATCTTAATTAACTTGTCCAATTGTTACTGAAATATTCATTCTTTATTTTCATAAATAAAATATAAACATTAATTGTTTGTTTCTTATTTTACAGCTTTGATAATGAACTTTGAAAAAATGGTAATTAGAGCCATTTTCTAAGACCTGTGTTAAAAAGGACTGCATGCAAGTGACAAAAGAAATTAATGATGTGGAAAGCCGAGGAACTGTCAATGAAAGTCTGACACAAAATTTCAAGGAAGGTGACCTCAATGTTAATGACAAACCAAAGTCAAAGTAGCTTTTTATTATTGTTCCTATTTTCCTCAAGACTTTCTCACATCTTCCATTCAGTTTATTTTCAGGATTTCTATTGTAGAACCACATCTTTGTTGCTTCAATTTATTTCTGTATCATTGGAAACATTGTCCAGCATTCTCTGCCATATTGGAGATATTAGTTATTTTGTTTCAAAATCAGCCAAATGGTATAAGTGGCAACAGACAATAGAATATAATGGGATGTATTTTAATGAATAATTACTTTTTGATGTAATTTATTTGAACTATTAAAGCTTGAAATACAAAAACCTTTTTTACCCAACCTAGTATTTCATAGGAAATTAGACACAGGGTGCCACCCCCACAAAATAACATAGTCAATTCTCACTAAAATGATATTAAATTTTAACAAAATGTGTAAAAACACATATGAAAACTTATTTCAATGAAAATCTAACTGGAAGACAGATTGGGCATGCCACTGATGGGCTGACTTAACAAATTGTGATTTTTTTCTATGGGGCTTTGTGAAAGGACAGGTCAATATCCCTCCTCTTCCTACAAGCCTAGAGGAATGGTACTAGAGAATGTTACACAAGTCATGCTACAGTGTGTCTGGCAGGAACTGGACTACCAACTTGACATGTATTGTGTCACAGGTGGTGTGCATATTGAACGTTTGTGAAGCATTGTGGAATCTGTTATAAAATCTACACTCATTTGAATGTCTCATTCAATTTTGGTCAATAAATCACTTATTGTTCAGCAAGAAGCCTATTTAATTTTGTTTGCCAGAGATATGTAGTTACTCAGATGTTCACATTTTAAATAATCATTTTTTTTCCGGGGGAGGGCATGTATGTATGTATATGTGTGTATATATATATATATATATATATATATATATGTAAATTTATTACATGTTGATAAAGTATTCTTCTTATTTGTGTCAGTCCCAAAGTAAAGTGGGGCTAGCACAATATTAGCACACATGCTGTTTTTCAGTATGTTTTCTGCTCAACTGTGACAGTGATAATTAAAAATGTCCTCCAAGGAAGGCAGTGAGCAGAACCTCAGTGCAGACTTATCATAATGAAAATCTATCAGGAAGATGGATTGGGCATGTTAATGATAATGACAATGTGCTGTTGAAATGGCCACCATGTTCACCTGACTTAACAAATTGTGATTTCTTTCTCTGGGGCTATGTGAAAGGACAGGTCTCTATACCCACCTCTTCCTACAAGCCTAGAGGAACTTAAGCAGAGAATCACTGAGGTCCTGGAGAATGTTACACAAGACATCCTACAACATGTTTGGCAGGAGCTGGACTACTGATTTGACCTGTGTCAAAAGTGGTGCAAATATAGAACATTTGTGAAACTTTGTAAAATCGGTTTTAAAATCTACATTCCTTTGAATATCTTGTCTGAATTTTTAGAAATAAATCTTTCATTGTTCAACATTAAGCCTATTTAATTTCATTTCCCTGGGATGTGTAGTCAATCAGATATTTGAATTTTAAATGATGTTAATTTTAGGGGTAAACCATTTATGATAATTCATATTAATAATTTTATTTTATTTTTTCTTTAATTTTATTATATTTAAAAATGTCTCTTTTTATGTATTCTGAGGTCTGGCCCATTAGATTTGCAATGAGAAGTGACATACTTAAGGATAAATACGAAAAGGGAAAGAGAGCCCTTCAAGGTAGGGCGTGACCGTTAAAATGCTTATGATGAATGAGGTGTGAGATATGAATGAAAGAAGAGAGGGTAGCAAGTGAAGATTATGAGGATAGGGAGGATAAATAACAATTGACACTTGAAGAGAGAGATTGTCACGTTCAGGGAAGCATCTATGCATGAGTCTCTTTCATAAAGTAACAGTTTTCATCTTTAATACTATGCTTCAATTTTTAAATTCTGTATTGCTTTGTTTCTATTGATTATGTAGATGTTACATGCATAATGCATGGCATCTGTATGAATGAATTCCACAAGCGAGAAGAGATTTGTGTCCTAGTGGCTTTATTGCCTTGAAATATGAACAATTTTAATGTAAGTATGCCTTAAAAATAAGCTTTTCACTGTATATTATGTGATAAAGATAGCAAATGTTGGAAGTGAATTTGTAATACTAGGTTATATCAGCTGCAAGTATAGATTTTGCGAATATTGGTGAAATGAAAAAGTCCGAAGCAACCAGTAAAAAAAAAAAAAACAATATAGAATATTAAAATAGAAACCTAAACCTGCATTGATTCACTTCTAAAATTTCTGATGATGCTAATTCTAGCAATTACTTGAACATTGTTAATAATTTCAAAAATCTATTGTCTGAAATGTGTATGATTACCCCACTTATCTACTAAAGAACTTCTGCTAAAACAGGTAAATAATATCAACAATAGCAGAACTCGCATTTCCAGAATAAATAAATATAGAAACATATGAAATTTATAAAGATTTTTCAGTCAAGTTTAATTCATATTTTCAACACACACACACACACACACACATATATATATATATATATTATATTATATTGGACTGGATTCTCCCATTATTTTTGACATATGAGTGTCAAGTGTCTCAGTTCTTAGAACCAACAGCCAAACTACATGCATATATCATTTGATAAGAGTGGTAAAGGCTTTCGCAGAACGAACCACACTTTTTGAAAGAGCCGAAAAGGTTTTGAATTCAGAGTTATCCTTCTCCTAGATCTGTTGCCAGCCAAGGGTATAAAACCCAGTCTATCCTGACCTTTATCCATGGTTGGGTGGAGAAAAGATGGATTCATACCTTTACAAGGAACATGGTTCTGATTCCTCAATCCGAGCCACTATTGATTACTCCACCTTTCCTCCATACATTTATATATATTAGACATTGAAGTCAACACTCAGAGGCAACAGGCTGTTTCATGCTGGATGCAATCGCCAGGCGCCTGAAGATTGCATCTAGCATGAAACAGCCTGTCGTCTCTGAGTGTTGACTTTTATATTTATATTTACATACACTCTATCTCTGATATTGAGCAATTTATCCCATAAATATAGCACACCTTAAAACTATATTTCTTCATATATATATATATATATATATATATATATATATATATATATATATATATTATATCTAAAGGTTACTTAACTTTTAAATATCAATTTTATCCTGACTTCAAAGTTTCTTGGTAAAATGTCTAGTCTTCAGGGGGTTATGGTTTTAAACTATATTTCCAATATTTTCATTTTTTTCAATTTGTTCCGCATCTTTTTCAATCTGCTTTTTTACTCTGTTTAACATTCTTTTATATGCTCATGGTCATGAAATTTTGCTTTTGTTTATATATATATATATATATATATATATATATATATATATATTGTATGTATTTAGGCAGCATTTTTTCATTGATGCATGTTTCATTAAATAATATAGACAAGTTTTGTCTATTTATTTTATGTAAATTCTTTTCATATCATCTGATAAGCTTAATAACATTATCATTAAAAGATGGAAGAAAATCACCATATTGATGCATGCTTTTTAATCCTATCTAAGCTTTTGGCTTACATAAGCCATTATCAAAGATGACAATTACATTACAATATATTAAACAATCTTCACAAATATTCATAAATGCTTATAATTGGTAACAGAATCCATTGGTTTATATCAATGGCTTCCCATACTGAATATTTCTTGTTTTCACTCTCATGTGGTCATGTCTGTTGTCACAAGCTGTGGTGTGATTTTTGTTTCCAGTGTCTCATATGCACGAGTTTGTCATTGCTTGGAAATCTTCCATGTAAACAAAAACAGACTATCATTATTGTTTTGTCCGTGTATTGTTTAATATATTGTCATCTTTTATAATGTCTATATAAGCTAAAGCTTAGATAGGATTAAAAAATATGGATCAGTATTGTGTTTTTCTTCTTCGTTTAATAATAGTCATCGATATGAAAAGAATTTACATAAAATAAATAGACAACACTTGTCTATATTATTTAATGAAACATGTATCAATATATATATATATATATATATATATATATATATATATATATATATATATATAATTCTAAAAGAATGAAGAGTAAGAATTCAGCATTCAAAACATTAATTTAAAAACAGAGCTAAATAAAAAAAAAAAAATAAAATATGAATAAAATATTTCAGTTGCATCATGATTCTCCACCTGATGAAATGTTAAAAATATTTTTTAACGTTGAAACAAGATGTATTTTCTAATGTTTAATATATATATATATATATATATATGTATTATATATATATATATATTATATATATATATATATATATATATATATATATGCATAATATATATATATATATATATATATATATATGAATGAACAAACCATTTAAATAATATGTATTGCTCCAGGGATTATTATAGTCTAATTACTATATAATGATCAGTTTTCCATCAGCAAATATATGGTAATATATATTTTATTATTATTATTATTATTTATATTATTCTATGTGTGTTTTATTGTCTGACAAGGTACCTGCGATGAGTTTTTCTGTGTTTTTCTTGTGTTTGAACAAGAGATTTCTTTTCATGTCTTTGTGTGTGTAGAAATTGTTCAAATGCCAGTCATTAAAAACACAAGTATAATACACATCCCTAACTGTAAAATCAACTCAGAATAACAGAAGCCCTCATCATATAAAACAAAACAAAAAAAAAACAATCTTCAACACCATCAGCTATAGACACACCCATAATGTAGTGGCTGTATTTGGTAATAAAATATACATCTACTACTTGGCAACTTGAACAACCATTTGCAATATCACTCACATACCAGTTATATTAGCAGATTTTTGTCAAATTTTTGTTGGTGGGATTGTTTCTTTTTTTACGGCTTATCAACCCTTTTCAAGTCATTTAAAGCCAGGAAATATTTTTAGCTTGAAAGAATATTTTTTTTGAGATAATAATGGTTTTGTGAGGGGAGAAGAAGTTGTTGTTGGGAGTAAATAATTTATTATTAAACATAAATAATAGTTCAGAATGGTTCTGAGTAAATCGGTGATCAGGAGGTCAGATCCTAAAATAATTATCATATAAATTTATGATATCAAGACAAAATGTTTTTCCCTAACTACATTAAAACAAACTACATGCCATATGCACTAATTTCATTTATTTAAGACTGGATTTTTATCCAAAACAATACACCATGGTGAGTGTAGAAAAAAAATCAGCCCAAACACAAAAAAAATTATGATTTTCTTAAATTTATATTTAATTAGAACAGAGTGAAAAAAAAACATACTAAAAACTAAATTTGTTTTCCAGAAATTCATTCGCTTTGACAATGAAATCATGACACTAAAGCTATAAGATTTCAAAACTGTTCATACAGTCAAACGTTTCAAAGATTACTTTTTGCAATATGACATTAATTGAACATTAATAATTTCTTTTAATTGATTATTGCCATTATTGCGATTATGATTATTATAATAATCTTTATTCTTAATATTAATTTTTTAACTATGCATGCATTTTTTTTGTTTTGTTAGTTAGGTAAGATTTTTTTCATTTATATGAAAATATGGATTATAATGAAGCCGATTACAAAGTTCATTCGTGGCTAGACCACTATGAATATCGTGGATTTCATAAGTACATGACTTATTGTCTGGGGAAGAGCATTGTTTTGTTTTTGTTTTTTTATTTTTTTTTATTTTTGTCTTGTTTTGTTTCCTGGCTTGAAATCAGAGGTATCCTTCTCACAGGTGAGTTAACATGCTTCACTGACTTAGTACAGGCTGAGTTTGTAAAGACATCTGTGAACTTCAGTCCAATAGCTCAACAATAGAGCTATATGCCCACAGGTGATTTTTTTTTTTTTTTTTTTTATGCTGTACTTTTTTTTTTTTTAGAAGAGAAGGGTGTTTTATTTTGTTTTGTTGGATAATGTCTGTTTCTTGATTTTGTTTTTTTTTTAATATGAATTTTGATAAAATGATGAAAGAGAGAAAATAAATTATTTCATGACAAGTTGATTGTTTCAGCTTTCACACATCCATACGCAAAGAAATCTAGAAAAAAATCAAGGGAGGTAATCATGACTCAAGCAAATCCCACCTGGCTCCAGCTTATCTCAACTCCCCTGCTATAAATATTCATCTATTTTCAGCCACCCAGATAGAGAGACAGAGTCGACACATGACTGATCTTACTGTCACAGACATTCTAATGGTTAAACGAAAAGGTTGACAACTCAGTCAGACTGTTTATAGCAAATATGGCGATAAAAATTTGTAATTTTTTTATTTACTAAGAATCATGAAAATAACTCTTGTCAAATCTTACATATAGTACGAGAAAAGCTGGAGGAATGTTCTTTTTTTGTATTTGATGGACAAGATTCCTTGATCTTAAATTAAAATTAATAGAGTTTAGGTTAAAAACAACTAAGTTTACAAATATTTGACTTGTAAATAAAGAAGAATAAAAAAAATTATATAAAATAGCATAAACAAATTTTGAAGTTGATCTTTGTTTCATCTTGCTTTTAAATTTGGCTCAAATTTTGACTGGCTGGCTGATCAACTTTTCAAATAAACACCACTGAGATTATTTTCATTATTAATTAGCACATTATTACTATACTGTTTTTTTTCTTTTAATTATTTCACCCAAAGCAAGACAATAAAGCTGCTAAGGTGCAAGGAGTTACTGAGTGTGAAAGAATATGAGAAAAAGGAAAAAAAGAGAAACATTATTATGGTGAGAGAACAATAAAAGAACAAGTATTAAGAAGAAAACAGGTAGTCAGGGCATTATTTAAAAGCAAGCTCGGAAGAGTGACCAAAATGGTGTGATGAATTAAAGAGAAAGGAAGTGGAAAAAAAAAAAGGAAATTTTGAGCAGCAGATATATTCTGAAGAAAGACAAGCTTTTGTCATTTTTATAAAAGAAAATATTGAGAGGAAGGTGAAAAAGACAATTAGAGAAATGTAATTAAACAAACTATTTTATATCTATATCTATATATACATATTTAGTTGTGAGTTTGTGACACAGGGTTTCATGCTCTTTGCAATTGTCAGACAGACTCTCTATATATAATATGTATGTATATAACACGTGTGTGTATATATGACTTTTTTGATTCTTTGTAAAATAATTGATTTCCTGTATCATAATTTTATGAAATTTAAAAAAAAAAATAATGAATAAGTGTTTAATTCAGTTTATTTTCTTAAACATTTTCTAAAATCGTATATAAGTATTATGATTTTCTGGAGCCTTCTAGAACTTTCTGAAAATTTCTAGAATTTACTGAAACCTTCTAGAATTTTATGAATCCTTCTAGAACTTGTTTTGTTTATTTGTAAGTTTGTATGTTATGATATAACTATAAACTATTAAATACATAAAATAACTACATAAGTACTATCCAATTACATCATGAGAAAATTGAAAAATGAAGCTTCTGAAATATTTTGATTTTTTATCCTTATTGTGTATATGGTAAAATCAAATTTTCAGTTTTGGGTGACCTTTTTCAAAAACTAAAACAAATTAATACCTTTTTCATTACTTTTGAACAAAAGTTCATTGATTTATGGCACATAGGATTACAAAAACTCATAACCCTAATATATATATATATATATATATATATATATATTATAAATTAACTGATTTAAAATATGGTTTTTTCGCTACACAGTTCTAACCATGTTCCAAAAATGGAAGCTAAAATCTTCGAAATTAATTTTGTAATTAAATTAAAGACATTAGTTCCATTCCATCCTCAAATGAATTTTGGAGTAACTTATTTTTAAATTTACTGAGTTTTAAAGGCACGGCAAAAATCATAATTTATCCTTGGAAACTGTAAATTATGATTTTTGCCGTTGCTTAAAACCTAGTTAAATTAAAAATAAGTTACTTGAGGATAAGCTACTGTTCTTTTTATATATATATATGTATATAAAATAATAATATATATATATATATATATATATATATATATATATATATATATATATATATATATATTATCATATAGATATATATATATATTATATACATAATATATATATATATATGTATAATATAATATTGTATGTAATTTATATATTTTAAATAAAACATTGAGTGCCCTATGTGAATCATTTTAATATCTAATATTTTATAATATATTAATAGAATTCAGTTGGATTATATACCAATGGATCATTAACTGTATATATATATATATATATATATATATATATATATATATATATATATATATATGCACTGCCCTATATGTACAGTTTGTTATATAACAGTATTTTCACACTGACAAAAATTAATTTTATGTTTAAACTATACTATTATCAAAAGATATGTGTCTGTGTTTGTATATATTATATACAAGTGTTCACAGTCGGTGAAAAGAAAAAGAGGGAGCTAATTGAAATGAAAACAGTGAAAAAATGAATTAGCATTTTGAATGTTAAATGATAAGGTGGGGTTTCTGTCAAGGTTAAAATGTGTAACAGCTTATTGCTGCTATTATCTGGGAGCTTTTCTTTGACATGTATTCACTCAATTTTCTCTCAATTAATGTGGTGTGCCAATGATTAAACTGCTGCTGTCAAGATATATGATATTTGAATAGAGTGCAGGGAGAGGTTGGTTCATGCCTTACAAGTTACAGTTTTGAACACAGTTTAATGATTCTTTTGTCTTGATAATGCTTACACCATAAGGCATTTCTAAGCACATTATGATTTCATGAGCCAAATATCTCGAAATACTTTTGACTGTAATGTCTGTAAATTTTTGCTTTACAAGAATTATCTTCCTTGTATTGCCAACATTAGATAACAGTGTCTCTATTATGACAAGAAAGGATTGTTCCAAGATGTTTATGAAATCAAGAACTCTGTCAAAGAGCAGAGTATATGAACAATAACTAGTAACAAATATATTTGAATAGTCAAGCATTTACATCTTTTTCATAATAATAATGACTTTTATAGTAACGATACATTTTCCAAGGATGTGAGTGTCTACAGAAGATAATGCCTAAAGAAGTTAGTGTCCAAGGAAAATAGTTTATAAGAAAGATAGACATGATCAAAAGAAGATAGGTAGGGTACTATGAAGTTAGTATCCAAGCAAGATAGACATGGTCTAAAGAAGATAGGGACAAAATATGATAGGCATTGTCCAAGTATAATAGACAGAGTTCAAGGAAGATAATCAGTGTCTACGGAGATGAGTGTCCAAATAATATAGACAGCGACCAAAGAAGATAGTGTCCAAGGAAGATAGAGACTAAAGATAGTATCCAATCAAAATAGTCAGGATTTTAGGAAAATAGTGTCCACAGAAGATAGGATCCAAAGAAGAGTCTCCAATGATGACAGTTTCCCATGAAGATAGCTTCCAAAGAATATAGACAGTGTCCAAGGAATTGAGTTTCCAAAGAGTCACATCAGGAAACAAAGAATATAGTGTCCAAGGAAGATAGAGAGGATTTAAAAAAGATAGACATTGTCCAAATATGATACACAGTTTCACATGAAGATAGTGTCAAGAGAAGATAGAGTCCCAAGATGATATATAAGGTTCAAAGAAGATAGTATCCAATGAAAATAGAGAAGTTCCAAGGAAGAGAGTGTCCAGCAAAGATAGACATTGTTCAAAGATGACAGACAAGGTCTAAAGAAGAGAGTCTCCAAAAAAGATAGACAAGGTCCATAGAAAACAGACAATGTCCAAAGATGATCAATAAACTACAAAGTAGATAGGATCCAATGAATGTATACAGTATCCAAAGAAACACTATCCTCTGTTAAAACACTTCCCAGATATTTATTTTGTTTATGGCCGTATCTCATTGAAACACTATCCTCTGTTAAAACACTTCCCAGATATTTATTCTGCTTATGGCAGTATCTCATTGAATGACAATCCTCTGTTAAAACACTTCCCAGATATTTATTTTGTTTATGGTCATAACTCATTCAAACACTATTCTCTGTTAAAACACTTCCCAGATATTTATTTTGCTTATGGCCGTATCTCATTGAAACACTATCCTCTGTTAAAACACTTCCCAGATATTTATTTTGCTTATGGCCATATCTCATTGAAACACTATTCTCTGTTAAAACACTTCCCAGATATTTATTTTGCTTATGGCCTTTTCTCATTGAATGACAATCCTCTGTTAAAACACTTCCCAGATATTTATTTTGCTTATGGCCATAACTCTTTGAAACACTGTCCTTTGTTAAAACACTTCCCAGATATTTATTTTGCTTATGGTCATAACTCATTCAAACACAATGCTCTGTTAAAACACTTCCCAGATATTTATTTTGCTTATGGCTGTATCTCATTGAAACACTAACCTCTGTTAAAACACTTCCCAGATATTTATTTTGCTTATGGTCATAACTCATTCAAACACTATTCTCTGTTAAAACACTTCCCAGATATTTATTTTGCTTATGGCCGTATCTCATTGAAACACTATCCTCTGTTAAAACACTTCCCAGATATTTATTTTGCTTATGGCCATAACTGATTGAAACTCAATCCTCTGTTAAAATACTTCCCAGATATTTATTTTGCTTATGGCTGTATCTCATTGAAACTCAATCCTCTGTTAAAATACTTCCCAGATATTTATTTTGCTTATGGCTGTATCTCATTGAAACTCAATCCTCTGTTAAAATACTTCCCAGATATTTATTTTGCTTATGGCTGTATCTCATTAAAACACTATCCTCTGTTAAAACACTTCCCAGATATTTATTTTGCTTATGGTCATAACTCATTGAAACACTATCCTCTGTTAAAACACTTCCCAGATATATATTTTGCTTATGGCTATAACTCATTGAAACACAATGCTCTGTTAAAACACATCCCAGATATATATTTTGCTTATTGCCATAACTCTTTGAAACACTATCGTCTGTTAAAACACTTCCCAGATATTTATTTTGCTAATGGCCATAACTCATTGAAACACTATTCTTTGTTAAAACACTTCCCAGATATATATTTTGCTTATGGCTGTATCTCATTGAAACACAATGCTCTGTTAAAACACTTCCCAGATATTTATTTTGTTTATGGCCGTAACTCATTGAAACACTATCGTCTGTTAAAACACTTCCCAGATATTTATTTTGCTTATGGCTGTATATCATTGAAACACTAACCTCTGTTAAAACACTTCCCAGATATTTATTTTGCTTATGGCTGTATATCATTGAAACACAATCCTCTGTTAAAACACTTCCCAGATATTTAAATTTCTGTGCTTATTTGATGTTAAATTTTTGTTGGCAAAACTTTTTTGCAGATTAACATTATTGAGATTTTCCTTATGCCACGACACTTTTCAAAATCAACAATTATTGATTTGTTATCTATTTAGAAGAGGGGGTCCTCTTTATCATATCAATACAGTGTCAAATTGATCCTTGACTTTTACAGAGTTATTGGACTTTGTAGCTTTGTGTATGAAAACAGACTTTTTGGGGAAAGGTTAAAGAAAAGATTTCTTTTAAATAATGAATCAACAGATATATTCATTTTTAATTATATGACAAAAATTTACTTAAATTCATAAATTTGTGTATTCAGTTTTTCATTTAAGATAAATAATTATGAATGTCAAATGTTTGTGCATGTGTGCAATGTAGGAAAACTTTAAGTAGAAACTGATGAAGCTTTATTTGACTAATTCAGTTTTAGTGCTGAAAACGTTTATTTTATTATAGTGGATGGTTACAAGTGAGAGGGGAAATGGGATGATCTTATTTTATTATAGTGGATGGTTACAAGTGAGAGGGGAGATGAGATGATTTTATTTTATTATAGTGGATGGTTACAAGTGAGAGCGGAGAAGGGATGCTTATTTATTACCACAATGTGCTTCTAAAAAATGTCATACAGAAATAAGATTTTAATAAAATTATTAAAAATTGGAAAAAAATATGCCAATCTCAATGACATTAGCCCATTTTTAAATTTGACAACTTTAAATAGAGCTGACCCAGCAAAAAGGCAATAACTTAGGGTTCGATTTGATACTGTATTAAATTAATGACAAATCACTATTTTTCGATTCTGACAAGTGTCGCAGCCTAAGAAAAGTCTAAGGAATATTATTCAGCAAAATATTGAAGTGTGACAAGAACAAGGACAAAACCTTGTCTCGTAACCCACAATCTTGTACTT
>CAHIKZ030000711.1:182500-232500 GCA_903632075.3 Acanthosepion pharaonis | reverse complement strand
ACTATATGTTAAGTACATATGGTGTACATTGTCTAGATAAAAAATAGGCTAAATGCAAAATATCACTATCAAAATATCAAAAATGTACACTGTTTACATTATTCGGACTATTATCCTCATCTTTGTTGCCATGTTTATCACAATGTTTCAGCTGTTGTATACTCCGGCCTTCTTCAGGTGGTTGGAATGTCAAACTGAACCCTTTATTTCACTCACTGGTGTAGACTGTTCTAGTTCCAATGCCTTTATCCACTGTCCCATGTCTAATGGATGTCAGTTATCTCCTGTTAATTCCCTCTGAAAGTTCTCCACTGCCTTAACCAGGTATTGAACTCACACTCTTTGGGTCCTGTCACTGGATCTAACTAACACCTTTATCCACTGTGCCATGTATCCTTGAGGAGGGGAATTAACAGGTGATAACTGACATCCGTTAGACGTGGGACATGGAACTAAGACAGTCTACCCCAGTGAGCGAAAAATAAAAGGTTTAGTTTGACATTCCAACCACCTGAAGAAGGCCAGAGCATACAACGTCTGAAACATTGTGATAAACATGGTGACAAAGATGAGGTCAATAGTCTGAATAATGTAAATAGTGTACATAATACATCATCTCAGAAATATAGACAGATAATGAAGGGCTGGAACGTTGTAATAAATATGGCAACAAAGATAAGGACAATAGTCCGAATAATGTAAATAGTGAAAAACAAAACTGTTCATAAATAGGGAGTTTAATGCTACCTTAAATATTTTTGAATGTCATTGCACATTTGAAGCTGAATCTTCAAGTAGCAATGGGGAAAACTTTCATTAAACTTTTATTACTGAAAAAGATATTCCATCCTTAGTTTTGACCATCCCATGAAATACTGCATCGCACAACTCAGATAATGTAACAAATAAGATTTACTGACTTCAGCAATGCCAAACTCTTAGATTATGCAGTTTGTGACAGGCATTAGATTAGACTATTCCTACTTTGAATCTGATCACACAGATTTACTTGTAAACTGATAACATCAGCCAACAAAATAGCTCTCTTCTACCCACATAAACTCGGAGAAACATCTAGCCCTTAAAATTGAAAAGGTAAATTTAGAATTCAGTAATAAATGAAAGTCCAAATTAATGTTATTTGATATTGATCAAAATATCAGATGCTTTTAACTTGAATCCTTTTTCATTTTGATGCTGGATAATCAGTGAAATATTTCAAAGGAAAATAATTCTAAATTGTCCAATATATTTTATAGACATATATATATACATACATATATATATATATATATATATATATATATATATATATATATTTTTATAGAAATACATATATGCTAGCTGTCAACTGATTATCTGTGTATGAGCATTGGTGATAAGTTTGATGAATGTTTTTAGTTCTCATGAGAATGACAATGGTTCTTGAAGCCATCAAGTGGCTTGCAATGCTTATTGCAAGTATGGCAAACTAAGGTGTTCTGTACAGGGCCTGACATGTTTTTTAAACTCTCTTCACCTTGTTATGGGTTTTCATGTGACAAGTTACAGTTTCTGCAGGATTTTTTTGATACATGCTAGCTTATTTCCAGTGTAGTAGTGATTGTAATTTGAAGTTGTATAAAGACACACACACACACACACACACACACACACACACATATATATATATATATATATATATATATATATATATATATATATATATATACATTTTATTTGTTAATGATGTGTTGGGTGATGTGTGCATAAATCATATAAGTTTCAATATGTGACAAGTCAATTTCGAGAAAGTGTGGTGCATATCTGTCCAATGTAAGTATTTAATGCTGTTTTTTGATCATTAGAATTGGCAATGTAACCTCCCTGGGGTCATAAGAATTCAGAGATGACATTATCTTTACATAGGGGAATTATGATGCTCAGTGTTTATTGGTGATAATTAAGTTAGTTTTTATAAAATGTAACTATCAACATAAGACAAATATTAATTGACAACACCAAAATACTTTATAGTACCAGTTGCAAGGAAAGACACAAAATACTAGAAGTTATTATTATACAAAATAAATAGTCCATATTAAATAAGATATCATTCTCCATAGTAGAAGTGGTATCTTGAAAGGCATATGATATAATTAATGTGTACACATATTATATTAGTATTAAAAATAAACTAATAAATTAATTGAGAAAATAAATAAATCACATTCTTTTTATACTGACTCATTCACAAAGCAGTTACACATGATGTCATGTTAGACTATTTCAAATGTTTAGTGTCCTAAATAATACCAAGATGCAAATAAAGAAGTTAAAACTAATACACAGAGACTATATCGGTTCATGATAAGGACTGTGAAAAGGAAAAGTACTTCAACAAAAATAACAAAATACGAACTTTACCTACAACTTCAAACATATTCAACACATCCAAAAATTGGAAAAATATAATAAAAAATTTTTCAGTTCATTTTAATCAAAAAATTTGCTTGCATATATATATATATATATATATATATATGTATTTGTTTGTATATATATATATATATATATATATATATATATATATATATATATTCATCACTTAATAAGACACCAGAAGTGTTGAAACAAAATGACTATTTTTGTAGTGATTTTATAACATATCTATGTTATAATTTTTGAATAAATAATTATATATATATATATATATATATATATATATATACATATTTTTCTGGTTTAGAAGATGCACTATTTCTTACTGAAAAATTTTCCTGAAAAATACGTATGTGTCTTCCAAGATGAATATAAGACAACACCCAGACTCAAGTAAGCTTGGACAGTCACTTAATTGGCTTGACTAATAGGGATATAGATTTGTATGTTGAGTCATTACATTATAATGTTACCTATCTAATTCAGCTTTTTACATGATATAACCTCAGTACTTAGCTGCTACATGTATATCCAAGACTATAAACCTTCCTGGAGCTGAGCCACAAGCTTAAACATGATCTGTTTACTAGCAGCAGCAGGATCCTTTCTGCTCTTGAATAGTATGTCATTGCCATACAAACAAAATCGGACGAGTGATTAATGTAAACAATACGTGACACCATGGTGAATGTCTTGTCATATGAGAAAAACATTTTTTTCCTTAGAAATTTCTTTCCAATATTAGGGTGTGTCTTCCAAGCTGCAATGTCTTGTAAGCAGGGAAATATGGTATATATATATATATATCTGTTCAAGATTTCAAATCAGTTCTCTAGTGAGTGCAGTTGTCAATTTGTGTCACTAATTAAAAAAAAAAAATGTGTCATATGGGTATGAGTATATATATATTTGTATATGTGGTGCTTCCCTTTAGAAATGGCTAAATATATGATATGAAGTGTTATGGTTATTCAATGAATTATTCAAACTAGTATTCTTGCCTTTGTTTTATTACAGTTTATTAACTGGTGGGCTCCCTGAACTTCCTCAAGTACACATCCTATAGTCCTCCAACAACTAAAACTTAACTGTTGCTTAACCCATGAAAAAAGATTAGTTGCAAATATATATTTGAGGGAGTTGCTAAAAACACAAAGGTAAAAAATGGTTTTATACTAATCTTGTGACCTTGATAAAGATTTATTAAATATTCCAATGACAATAATTTCATTGATATTTTCTTTATTTCAGAAATCTATGAAGAGTTACTGGAAAACTTCCCAGAATGTATTTGATGTGATTTTACATATAAACAGAAACACACTTCCAATTAATATTCATTTGTACAAAACCTACCAAGTCAGTTTGCCAAAAAGCTTTCTGCTACATTAGGGTTCTGTTATTATGTGAGATTCTGTAAACTTATGTTGGAACGAATCTTTATAATGGTTGCAAATTTGTACAATATGCCCAATCAGTTAAAAATGTTTTATTAGATTTTAGCAGAGTTTCCCTAGTAGCAAGAGAAGGTGCGCACGACACATGTGTCTTTCCTGGTCTGTGACCAATTACAAAAAAAAAAAAAAAAAAAAAAAAAAAATTTAAAAAATGTGGAAAACAAGAACAAAAATTGTAAACTCTACCATGTAGATCAAAATCGAACAATCAATATTTATTGGCATAACTACCTTTTTTTTCGAGCCTCTCTTGGGAGATTTCCAGTACTATCTCATAAAATTCAATCTTTCTATCCAACAAACAGACATGTGTGCACATGCACACACAACATAAAACACACACACATACACGCACAAACACATGCACACATATATGTGTATTTGTTAGATTCTCATTTCTAAAAGGTTAAACAAATCTCACAAAAAGTCGTATAAATACAAAAAATACTGAAATCAGCAAAATTATGATAAAAATTTGGATTATTAAGAAAATAATTAATAAAGAAAGAATATATAGAAATATATATTAACTTCTTATTAATATTATGAAATTAACTTGTATATACATATATGTATATGGGATAATGATATATACATTATTTTATATATCAAGAATAATTTCAGGGAAAAAAGTATGACGAGTTAGAAAAACATTCTGTGATGCGTTTCATCTTTTATGACTTTCAGCAAACTAAAGTTTTTCAATATTAGTCTGATTAGATTTTAAAGGATAAAATGCATCACACAAAAAAATTTCCACTTTTTGATACTTCTTTCTACTAAATATATGTATATTTATATATATAGTATATATAAAATATATAGTATATGTAAAATATATTTAATATATATTATATATATATGTATCTGGGCACACACATATATATATATATATATATATATATATATATATATATATATATATATATATATATATGCATACACACACATCTGAGTTTCAAATAGATGGTGGGTTGGTTAGGATAGAATAGGTGGCTTGAAATTTTAATAATTTTTTTAATAATTTTCAGTAATGTAATACTTATTCTAAAAATGTTTACAGTCTAAATGAAGGTAAAGAATAAAAATACCTGAATATTCAATAAAAGGGTATTTTGGAAAAAGGATGACGTGGGTGATTTTTTACACCAAAAAGAATAATTATTCTGGCCCGTCTCTTTGAAACTCCAAGTTATATATGCAAATAAATATACACATTTGTAAAATATATTTAATATAAATATGTGTGTGTGTTTGTATATATATATATATATATATATATATGTATATATACACATATCTATATATATATATATATACACACACATATATATATATATATATATATATATATATATATATATATATATATATGTAAAATATATTTTGGTATGATTAATGACTTTTAATCATTCATGAACATTATAAAAACAATTTCTGGAACTGATAACAAGTCACCATAGCTGAGTAGTTAAAAGTATTATTTCCCCAACAAATTCAGTGCATTTATGGGTGGATGGATGTGTGTTGAAACAACCCGGGTATCTTGAAATAATTTTGCTTTCCTACATAAACATTTATGAGTTAATCTGACTCATTCCCTAATTAATCAAGACAATTAGTAATAAATTAGATGCGACGACAATATTTACAGCATTAGCCACATTGTAAGGCACAAGTTTAGCAATATCACAGACTCTGACAAGGCGGAGGTGTTGCTACCTTCGCAGGATCCGTCGGGGTTGTCTTCATCATAACTGTTTAAGCCCGTTGCGCACTGACACTGGTATGATCCAATGGTATTCACGCATATTGTGTTCTCACGGCACAGGTGTCCATTCTTACCACCCACAGTGGCACATTCATCAATATCTGGAAAGAAATCAAAAGCATATAAAATTTTTTTTTTGAACAATTTAAAAAAATCCGAGAAAAATGTATATAAAAAAAAAAGGAATGAAAATAAGGATCAAAGTATATTAATATAAAAGAAAAATGAAAAAATTAAAAGTATTAAATGAAATGCTGGATTAAAAACTGTTAATGTAATTTACCCATGCACGTATGGACACTCCCAGCTATAAATAGGAGCAGGTACTGCCTTTTGAGAGAGGGAAGTTTCCAGCAGTCAGCTCTGACAGACAAACTGAAAATTTGGACAATTTTCCTGTTACACCTAGTATATATATATATATATATATATATATGTGTGTGTGTGTGTATATATATATATAATAAAAAGGCTTAAACACTAATATTTCATGATCATAATTTATTCCATTGGAATTGTAAATATGATCCAATTCATCAGGCCTACAAATTCAAAAAGAAAACAGAAAAAACAACTCCAGGAATAAAAAATAAAATTTAGTGGAAGTGTATGTATGAGAGTGTGGGATGAATGTTAGAATGTTAAAACTACTCCTCAAAAATGTTTAAAAATAATACGTGAATTTAACGCCATTTTTTATGCTTGAAATGTGATCTGAGGAACCATGAAGAAATCACTTTCCTGTGGAAATAAAATATAATCAATCGACCCTTAAGCTTGTCTGTTTTCTAATTAAGTTAAATTAAAATTTATATATATATATATACATATATATATATATATATGTTTGTGTGTGTGTGTGCATTCAGTACCGGGCAGAAAGTAATGCTTTTGCAGGTTAATCTTGCAGGTAATTGCAAAAGAGTTTGATCCTTAGTGGGTGCCCCACCACTGTGCAGTCTTTCTACACTGACAAAGCAAAAATATGCAGATTGTTTTAATAAATGTTTGAGTGGTTTACCCCAGAATCTCAAGTGTTGAAAATAAATGACACACCATGGAGTGAAAAGAATAAAAAAAAAATTACTAAGAGCTACAAAAGAACAGGAAGTTGGGGAGAACCATGATTTCCCATGACCTGAAGACTTCTGCAACAAGGTAGAAAGTTGATTTGATTATATTTTATATAGAAAAACAAAAGAACAATAAAATTCTCGGCTGAGCACAGGTTACATTCAGATTAATTTTGACTTGGTTTACTGAGAGAGCAATGAAAATGCAGGAAAATTCTGGTACCTACCTTGGCAAAATTTGCCATCCACACCATCAAACCCTGATTTGCATAGGCAGGCATATCTTGTGTCCAGATTTTTGCACGTGGCATTTGCATGGCATTCATGACCCAGAGCACAAAAGTTGGTTCCTAGAAAGAAATTACAAATCTTGTTAGGAATTTTTTTACACAAAAGACTGAAAATATTTCAATAATATTAAGTTTATAAGAATATCCTATTGTAGTTCTGACATGATTATTTTCTTACCATTATTTTTTATTACCATTACCATTTGCAATATCTAAACATTATATCAGCTGTATATCAATGGTTAAAAATGGCTTTGAGCAAGTGAAGTCTGTGAGCATTGGCAAAGACCATCATTCTTTGAACCTTGTGGACTGGTGCTATGGAATGCTAAGCAAAGAATGGTGCCAAATAACAAAACCACATCAAATGAGAACTTTTAACAGCAGCAACATTTAAAATGGATATCATGTGTAACATGAAGTAAAAAATAATGACATAATCAAGATGCTGACATTCCACACTATTTCAAACAAAAGGTTAGAAAGGAAACCCTCATCAATCCTGAAAAGAGTGATATCAACCATTGGCCTTGACGAACTCATCTTCATGAAAAATTGTTTTAAGAGAAAGCTTTTATAAATTCCAAGTGACAAAAGTATTGCCTGTTTGCTCAATTTATACTGAATATCTCCTTATAAAGAAACAGCTGATATTACCATTTGCAAAAAATGAAGTAAAATTTAATGACTAAATTGCTGCATATATATATATATATATATATATATATATATATATATACATATATATATATATATATATATATATATATATATATATATATATATATATATATATATATATACATATATATATATATATATATATATATATATATATATATATATAGGTTAGTGTATTTGCAGCCATCTATCGATCTCAGTCCATTTGCATCTATCACATTTACATCTCTCTCTCTCTCTGTCTCTCTCTCTCTGTCTCTCTGTCTCTGTCTCTCTCTCTCTCTCTCTCTATATATATATATATATATATATATCATCGATGCATGAATTGGACTCATACATGAATCAATAGATAAGATAAGAAATAAATACTTTGCAAAAACTTCTATAAATTTAAGATATTTGAGCTTCATTAAAATTCTGAAGATTAAAAAGTGAAATGTTAAATTTATTAATGTTTCCTATTTACACCTGATCTTATATATATATATATATATATATATATATATATAAATATATATATACATTTCATTGAATACGACAGACAATGTGCTTTGATTTAGATTTTTATACAATTTCTCATGTGATCTAATAATTTTTTCTTTTCAGGTGATAAATTATATAAAAACTGTCCAAATGTTTTTTTTTTATCCAATTGCTTTCAGCTATACATTTAGCCATTTTCAAGGTTAAAATAAATTATCTGTTAACAAGAAATAGTATATGGCATGTATGTATTTATATAATGTTTTCATTTTCAAAACATGGTCAAGATATTGTGTCCATGTTCATATAAATACATTATATGAATACACAAAAAAGTACTGTGGATGATGTAATAAAGATAGAGGTTTTTGAAAGTATTTTCTATGTATATTTCTTCTCTGGGTAAGTATTAGTGGCTGCAGATTCTTAGTGCTCTTAAATAGAATACTATAACTATTTCAGATTTTATCTTGATACAATGGTGGGAATAAAAATTGATAAGGTCATCCACAAAACATAATTTTACCTGATCTTATCAATAAACTTTATAATGTTGAATCCACAACAGACTCTACCTTTGAATATGAGTCTAACAGCACTTTACCATTCCTATGTATCATGCTGAAGAGAAATAATAACAAACTTCAGTTGGAGGTTTACAGAAAATCTACCAACAAGAATGACCTTATAAATTTTTATTCCTACCAATGTAACAGGATCAATCTACAAGAAGTACTATTTTTTAGAATTGAGAAATAAAATCTTTTTGAAATATTTTTTTAAGATTATGCTATTTAATTTCTAATTTGATTATTTACTTACACCCAGACCCAATCATTTTATGTGTTCTGCACATTATTCTGAATTTGGATTAAATTAAAATGGCATTATGATCCTATCTGAAGTAAGTTCTTTATTTATTTCAATGCAAACCAGTTCAACTGGTAATGCTACTAAAACCAATGCACGTGTTTTGTAGAATATTGTGCATAGTTTCCAAAACTATAATCCCAAGGATTTTTCTTTTTGAAACATAAATTCCATTCAAAAGAAAATAAACCACCATTAAATAGATATTCCTAAGGGACTGCCTTACTACGATATTGAAAAGGAATGGGAAGTGTCCCCTAAATATCTAAGAAATAGTGGCAAAATAACATCATCCTGTCAAAGGGGAAATTCGTTACTTGTGAAAAAAAAATGACCTAAATTTCACACTGATGCTGTAAATCAGATTTTTATGGTTTACTAACACTTTGCGTGTTATTTAAAAGCCTAAATATATTTAGGGAATTGCAGGAATAATTTATTGAGTGTTGCAATGTAAGCAATTATAACTTAAGAGACCACATTGTATATATAAAAAACACACATATGCCACACCTCACTTACATCGCAATAATCTTTGCCTACAGAACACCAATATATATATATATATATATATATATATATATCTAAAAGGCAGGATGTGTGTGTGTGTGTGTGTGCAATGAATGCACGGCTGCAATTTTCGATGGATTTGCACCAAAATTTACATGCTCATGCTTCAAGTTAGCGGGAAGGCCAAGACTGACTTTGCATTTCCCAACTCCCATTGATAGTGTAAATAATCGATTATTTTCATGCTTCTACAACAGTTTTCATATAGTTTCGGCCATTTTGTACTGGCCAGTGTGAGAGCCTATAGCTGGCTGTCATGAATTGGCAGGAAGATTCTATTGGTCAGTGTGAGAGCCAACAGCTGACTGACATGAATGTTAACTAGCATGCTAACATGCAAAAAAATTTGATAGCTGCATTCGTCACAAGTGGGAAAAATTTAAATCTGCATGGCACTTTACTCCAATTGGCTCATTCGATTGCTTAAACTCAATGTTGATTCTGATTGCACAGAACTGGGTTGGGTGTGTAAAAGTATTTGTTGTTAACATTTTTTTTCATTCGGTTTTTCAGTTATGAGTCCTTTTTTAAGCTGATCGTTTTGTATTCATTTTGTTTAGTTCTTTTTTTTTTAACGGATTTAATGTTTAGTATAGAGCTTAGAAAAAAAAAAACTGCAGTGTGAGATAGGCAAGAAGTAAGGCATGTAGCAACATCAGCATGGCAAAGGGCACTCCTTTAAAAAATAAGGAAGGGCAAAAATATTTTAAGTCAAGTGATAGCGATTGCTGTATGAGGTCGTACGATTTTGAATCAAGCACAGGCAACCCAGATCCATGATGCTAAATATATATATATATTATAATTTTATCATATAGACAAAGCCATCTAACTCACTACAAAGATACAACTTGGTTTCAGTGCAGTTGAAACACACTGAAACGAAGTTGCATCTTTGTAGCAAGTAAAACAGTTTTGTCTATATGTTAAAATTATAATAAATAAATAATTATCGCTTTACTATCGGTATCAAGCCCACTTTTGGATTAATTCACTTGAGCGTTGGAATTTATATATTGAAAAGGTTCTCATCATATTTAATATATATATATATATATATATATATATATATATATATGTATAGTATCTATATTTCTATCTTTCTTTGAGATGAGGTATTATGTACACTATTTAAATTATTCTCCTTTTGTCGCCATATTTATTACAAAATTTCTGCTGTTGTATGCATCCAGCCTTCTTCAGGTTTGAAATGTCGAACTGAAGTCTTTATTTCGCTCACTGGGGTAGAATGTTCTAGTTCCAGCTGCTATGCCTAATGGATGTCAAGGGCACATGGCACAGTGGATAAAGGTGTTAGTTAGATCCAGTGACAGGACCTGAAGCGTCTGAGTTCAGTACCTGGTTAAGGTGTTGGGTACTTGGAGAGGGAAATTAACAGGAAATAACTGATAACTGACATCCATTGAACATGGAACTAGAACAGTCTACCTGAGTGAGCGAAATAAATGGTTCAGCTCGACATATCAATCACCTGAAGAAGGCCAGAGAGTATAATGGCCAAAATGTTGAAATAAATATGACAACAAAGATGAGGACAATAGTCAGAATAATGTAAATAGTGTAGATATATATATATATATATATATATATATATATATGTATATTTTGCTTGAGTGAAATGATAACATATATATATATATATATATATATATATATATTTGCTCTTGTTATTCGATCAAGCTCTCTGGAGAAAAAGGGTAATTTCAAAACAGTGGCTACTGCTGCTATTAATGCATTGCTCTTCAATTATGAATTGAGCTCTCTTGGCTACTGGCATTTGTATGCATTTTGTATTGAATACGTTAAAATATTTCCCTTTCTCTGTTGTGTGCTGTGTGCCAATAGCTTAGGAGTAAGATCTGTGACTAGTGCCAAATCCATCAAATTTCAATCCATGCTTGAAGCAATTGGATTTCTATCCACACTGACTGGTGGATGACTATATATATATATATATATATATATATATATATATATATATATATGTATGTATGTATGTATAGAGGTGGGTAAATCAAATAACTAGATACTAGGAACCGTATATGCGCCTATTAGCGTGAATACACAGGTAAGCAAATGAATATTTACTAAATTTACTTTAAGGTGTAAACAAAACATTGCTCAATGTGGTTAAATAGAGATAAGAAATATATACTAATAAATATACATATACCTATATTTAGAGTGCAACTTAAGGTTCGTTGTTCTACCAACTCATCAGGCATGAAAGTAATATTTTGTGCATGATGAGTTGCTAAAACAACAAAACTTAAGTCGCACTTTAAATGTTTTGGCCATATGCATATTTATTAATATATATATATATATATATATATATATATATATATATATATATAAAGTAATGACATTATTTGGTAATCTGTATAGTATAGATAATTCCAAAAAGGATGTAAATCCAGAGAGAGCTCAATGTAAAAACAGAGCAAATAATAATTATTATCATGAAAACAAAGGTCATGATAATATTTTCTTTCATTAGAACTGATATTTCAGTTCTAACTCATTACACACGATTACAGAAATAAATGGGTAAAATTTTCCAGGCCCAAAAAGCAAAAATCTAAGCATAAATTATGTATACTTAAAATATTGAGGGAATGGAGAGGAAAGAAGAAAAATATTCAGAAAAGGGGGAGGAGGTAATGAAAGAAGAAAGAAGGAGGTGTATTCAGAGCCTAGAAGAGAAGGAAGGAGAAAGAAAGAAATATAAATCTGTTAAAAGAGAAATATATATCAAGGTTAAAATCATGAGACCAGACATGTTGACCTAATTATCTCAAATGTGCACACTACTTAGAAAGGGTTTCGTCAACTTGCAAGAGATGAGAGAGAAAGAAAAAAAATGAAAAGGAAAGAGAAAGAAAAGAAGTTAAAGTTACAGCTTACAACCAGCCATCATCAGTGTACAGTTGAATATATTTTTCTGAATATATTTTTTCTTTAATTTTTGTAGTCGTTCAAGTTCTTACACTTTTGTTTTTTTAAAGAATATAATAATAATAATAATATTATTAGACAAAATAGATGCAATACACTGACAAAACAATAATAACAATAATAATAATAATAATGATAGTCTGTTTTTGTTGCATTAAAAATTTCAAAGCAACAACTAACTCATGATTAATACTTCTCATTTTCACTCTCATGTGATCATGTGTGATGTCAAGAGCTGTGACGTGATTTTCGCTTCCACGTCTCGTATACATGAGTTAGTCGTTGCTTTGAAATTTTTCATGCAACAAAAACAGACTATCATTATTGTTTCGTCCGTGTGTTGTTTGATATATTGAAAAGTAATTGTCATCTTTGATAATGGCTTATGTAAGCCGAAAGCTTAGATTGGATTTGAACGTGTATCAATATGGTGATTTCCTTTCGTCTTTCAATGATAATGTTATTAAGCTTATCAGACAATATGAAAGGAACTTACTTAAAATAAATAGACAAAACTTGTCTATATTATTTAATGAAACATGCATTAATGAAACATTGCTGCCTAAATATGCACAATATATTAGATTGGTGCAAAATAATGTTGTTTTTGACGTTAAGTTGAACATCAAAAAACATTATTTTTGCATTCACCAACCTAATATATATATATATATATATATATATATATATATATATATATATATATATATATAGTTATAGTTAGTTAGTTAGTTAGTTTATGAAAAACTAGGTAATCCTATGGGTAAAACCTAAGGAGGATAAAATCCAGAGAGCTCAATGTAAATCCAGAGCAAATAATTTAAAATAAAAACAGACCACTTTAAGGAACCTTAAAGTGGTCTGTTTTTATTTAAATTATATATATATATATATATATATATATATATATATATATATATTCATCCACATATAAGCCTGTTTCACTGTATCACATATCAGTGTGGCTAGACGTCCTGTTTTGCTGTATCACAGCTCATCAGTTTGGCTAGACATCTGATTGCTTCAAGCTGGGATCGAAACTAGACCAATTAGCCATCAGTCAGAGAGCTTATTTCTAAGCTATCGGTGCATGGCAGAAAAGGGGAAATTTTAACATATTATATATGATATGCGTATAAAAGCCAGTGATCAAGAGGGCTGAATTTCTCATTGAAGAGTGGTGCATTAATAGCAGTAACAGGCACTGTTTCAAAATCACTCTTTCTCATGAGTGCTCAATTGAAACAAGACCGCATATATATATATATATATATATATATATATATATATATATACATACATATATACATTTATATATATATATATATATATATATATATATATATATATATATATATATATATATATGAAATATGAAAATTAAAAGAATTTTAGTTATAAAGTACTTGAACTCAAAAAATTATACTGATGAATTTAAGTTGTTAAAATGTTGTTTGCTTAATCTACATGATTAGATTATTGTTTTAAACAGACGTTCATCACTCCCTGGAGTAAATTAGTGTCATTTTTCGGTAAGTAGATTTTCCCTACCAACTTTTATTTCAACTAATGTCTGCCAGCAGTCCATAAACGAACCTGCCATTATTCAAGTATTTTTCTTTTAATTTTTACTTTTCTTTAAAGACCATATTAACTTTCTGTTATTATTACAGGATTATAAAAATTCCAGCAATATTGGTATAACATAAAATATACATTTAAAGTCTGCATTTCTAGATTTTTGCTGACACCAAGAAATATTTTATTAGCTTGTCTCTCTCACCATTACTGTTGTAGTAAAATTCACTTCTCACTAGTTGCCTCATGTTCATAGCCTTATGCCAGACTAAGCTAAATTTAGTTAATATCTGAAAACAAATTACAAAATATTTGCATCAGTATTACTTGTTTACTGATGGCCATAGACTGAGGATCTGAAGAGATGCAATGAAATAGAAGTAAAATGAAGATGAAAGAAATACTAGTGAAAAATTAATAATGGCTGACAATGCTTCATCTTATAAAAATTCAACATAATATTACTACTTGTTTACTGATGGCCATAGACTGAGGGTCTGAGGAGATGCAATGAAAAGCAAGTAAAATGACGATGAAAGAAATGCTAGTCAAAACTTAATAATGGCTGACAATGCAAAATGCCCAAGATCCCCTCTTTGGAAAACATTGAGATAAGCTCACAATTAGTTCACCACACAGGTAAAACGTCCATTAAATGTAATGTGATGAACAATTAACATTAAATTAATTAACAGGTAAACAGTACAGACACACGTGCATGTATGTACGTGCGTGGGTGTGTACACATACACAAACATATATATATTATGAAATGGACAATGTCCAACAATTATTTAAGACATTTTTTTTTTAATACTGTCAATATTTTTTTTTAATACTGTTTATTATAAAACAGAGCATTTACTTAAATATTTGTATCTATAAAAAGAATGTATAAACATAAAATATCTTAAAATAATTGTCAGACTTTGTCCATTTCATAATGTGTGATGTCATTTGTTTACATTTGAATACACATCAAGCAAATATGAATGAATGAGAGAAAATCAAGGAGAATTGTGTTTAAAAAACAGTAAAATCGACCTTGCTAACCAAACGCTCCTCTGTGGCCAAATCAGTTAAGGCATGTCAGGCTATATGACAGTTCTGTATAGGATACAGGTTCGATTCCTGTCGGAGGATACATATTTTCTATGAAAATTTCTCAGACATTCAGGCCGGTAAATGTTGTTAATACTGTTTATTATAAACAAAGCATTTACTTAAATATTTGTATCTATAAAAAGAATGTATAAATATAAAAAAAATGTCTTAAACATATATATGTATACAGATACTTGCATTGAAGTTTAAGACAGAAATTTAAAATTCTGCAGTGTATTGTAGTTTTGTCATCAGCATAGATACTGAGTTGGTATCAGGCGGGTTGTTGATTAAAATTAGGAATAAATTAATGTCTAATTAATCAATCAGATGTGTATTATTGAACTTTTATGACATCATTTCTGTTGTTTTGGTAAAACGGATAATCAGGCAGAATTCTGGAACCAGGGTTACCAGAAAATACTCTGAAAATATGGCAGTCACTCTACAAGGCTTGATTCTGTGTTAGGATTTAAGCACTTACCTTTACATATTGGGCAGCATTTACCATCAACATTTATCTGATTACTTTTTGAACAATTGAGACTTGGACATGATTCTGGGGAGATCTTCTTACAGACCATACTTGCATTCTAAAAAGGCAAAAATAAAAGATTACCCATGATTCCTTGAAATAATAGATCAATAAATGTTTCAAAAAAGACTGAAATCAGGTGATGTTTTTTTCTCTGAAAAATATAGTTTATTATAATGAATAATAATAGTAATAATATTTGACTAATTTGGATAAAATTAGTAGATATTAAAGTTCTTACTGTAAAGTTATAGTAGAATTCTCAATAAACGGAGTTGTTCTGCTTCCTTGACTAACATGACTAGCAACAGGTTTGCAAGAATGTTTGGCAGCAAATTCTCAGAAAAACTATAAAGGGAGCTGCTAATGATCATCTGCCAGTGGTCTTTTGAGAGTTTACTGGCATTGCAGCATCACAGATTTTGGTATACCATCTTGCTTGCTACCATAGATGAAAGCTCTCCAAAAGGTTATAAATGTTACCCAGAAAATAATCTGTCAATCAGTGTCCTTCATGGAGGATATTTCTAATTTTCATTATCACAGCAGAGCCAGAAGACTTAATGAAAGACAGCATGTATCTTGGGTACCAATTGTTTGAACTCCTAACACTCAGAGCATTGCTTTTGCTGCATTAGTTCTAGGAATAATCATTTGAGGGATAGCTTTTATTCATGGTTTATGCGCAAAATAAACGCTGGCAATTTTCAGATTATTTTAAATGTATTTCTTTTGTGTGTGGGGTTAGGGTTAGTGCACCTGGGGTCTGTTGTCCAATTGTTCACTGTGCATTGTACAGTGTCAAGAAGAATAAATAAATAAATAAATGCTTTTCTTGCTCCATATTAAATAATGTGTTTTTATGTAATCGATAGAATAATCAATAACTAAATTCAGTCACGAGATATAGTTTCAGAGATTGTTAAATGTTAATAGCAGGACTGACTAAGCTCTCTAGCTTTCAGGATCTGTTTATTTCTGAGATGAGGTATTATATACACTATTTACATTATTCGGACTATTGTCCTCATCTTTGTCGCCATGTTTATTACAATGTTTCAACTGTTGTATGCTCTGGCCTTCTTCAGGTGCTTGGAATGTTGAACTGAACCCTTTATTTCACTCACTGGGGTAGACTGTTCTAGTTCCACATGCTATGTTTTTAATGGATGTCAGTTATCAGTTATCTCCTTAATTCCCTCTCCAATTTCTCCACTGCCTTAACCAGGTATTGAACACATACTGTTTAGGTTCTGTTACTGGACAACACATGGCACAGTGGATAAAGGCATTAGTTAGATCCAGAGACAGGACCCTTTGCAGAACAGAATCCTGAGAGAATGCTTCCCTGATGACTATAATCTTAACCTCTTCAAGACCAGTGTCAACTGATATCTATTCTACATATATTCATAATATGCACTTATTAATTGCTCCTTCCTTCTTAGAACAATCTCAGTGAGTACTCTACCTTGAGTAGCTCTTAAGTCTTGTTAAACTAAAGTTAAAAGGAAAGAAGACTTGCACTTCTCACTTGTGGAACTCTCTTCTGGTTCCATCTTTCCAGCTAACTTTGTTATTCAAAAATTTAAATGAAATGTCAATCATTAATTTAAGAGCAGTACTAGACTGGTCACAAGGTCTCGTCAATTTAAAATTGAATTGGCTAGATGTAACCGTAAATTCTATGCTAACAGTTTCTTTTCTCACACTTCTCGCTTGTGGAAATCTCTCCTGGATCCATGCTTTCCAGACAACTTTAGTCTTCAAAAAATTAAACGCAGTGTCAATTATTATCTACTGTCTTCTTGATTACACTTCTGTTGTTCTCAATCCTTAATAATGTTTCTCTTTTTTCTCATTCTTTCACACTCAGTAACCCCCTTGTGTCTTAGTGGCTTTATTGCCTTGAATGGAGTGAAATAATTAAAAATAAATTACAGTTGGTAAGCAAATGACAAACTAGAAAACCTTTTTAGTGAAACATTTCATTCTGATAAGGAACTTTATTAGAAACATGATTAGTCTGAAGAAAACAGCTTCTTGGTATGAAATGTGTTACCCCAATTGTTTTCCCATTCTTACAAATCACTTAGCCATTTAGATAGAACATTATGCCCTATTAATCACAAATCAAAATTCAGTGAAAAATTAATACCAGGCTACACACTTATTGATGTGAACTTTGACATCTATCAGTTGTACATTCCAAAATTCCAAAATTGGGTTTATTTTCTGCCCCATTTTTTTTCATATTTTCTTTAAGAAAAGTAAAATTTCATGATAAATAAAAGGTTTACTTACATCACAGGAACAGTAATAACAATTATTTTTTTGTATTTTGTCTCCCGGATTGTAATATTCAATCCTATTCTTGTCATTGGAGAGGCAACAATCTGTGGGGAAAAAAAAAATATATATATATAAATATATAGAGAGTCATGGTAAAGTAATGGATTGTGTCTCAGATTGAGGAATTGCAGAGCTGAGTTTGAATTCCAGTCAAGTTCATTACATTCACATTGGTGTTGAATGTAGAATAAAGGGAAATCCTTTATTCTACATTCAACATCATCACTTGATAAGACACCAGAAGTGTTGAAACAAAATGGCTATTTTTGTAGTGATTTTATAACATATTTATGCTATAATTTTCAAATAAAGAATTATATATATATATATATATATATATATATATATATATTCAAGCAAGGAAATAAAATCTATTGGGTCAATCTTGAAAGTTTTGTCCTCGATCTGAAAAATAATGTTTAGTATGGTGACTCCATAAATAGGCACTCAATTGGATAATGCAATAAGAAGGCCAAGACGATATCAAACTTTGGCAAAACCTAAATATCGATTACAAGTCGATTGATTAAAAAAACCTTCGGCCTTCTTCAAGTGGTTAGAATCTCGAACTGTTGGATTTCTAGAACAGTCTACCCCTGCAAGCGAAATAAAGGGTTCAGTTCGACATTCCAACCACCTGAAGAATGCTTGATTGTACAATGGCAGAAACGTTGTGATAAATACAGCGACAAAGATGTGGACAATAGTCTGAATAATGCAAATAGTGTTGTAACTAGTATGCTCCATTTCAGTTTAAATACTGGCATCGAATCATTTTTTACTTGAAAATTTATCTTGGATTTTGCACAGCAACCCAGTTAATTAGAGAAAACATCAGGAAACAGTTTTTTATTGCTTCCTTCAGTTTTTTAAATTTGTTTCTTGTCCACTTAAATTTTTGCAATAAGCATTTATTGGCACAGTTCGAATAGTTCCATCCAGTCTGTACCAAATAGATTTTGGAAATAAATATCACATGTTAATTCTCTCTAAAAATAATTTTTCACCAGAAACTGAACTTTTGGCTTTGTAAGTCTTTTTTAATAAAGTTTTTCCATTTTCATTCCATGTGGTTTCATTTTCTATTAAAATGTCAATACCAGTAGTGAGGAACATTTTACTCCCACATTATTGATTTGTGTGCTAACAAATTTTCTTTTGTTTCGTGTCCCTATTTTTTTCTGTCAAAATATTGTGTATTAATTTCTCCTGTGAAATTTTTTCTTGGTTTAGTTCTGCAGTGTGATTTGATGTCCTTTTTTACTTATGGTTTTTACTTATGTATTCTGCATTTTTCCATGGACAGTATTTCCCAAGATATAATTTTCCGCATCTTTTTGTGCATTTTTCCTTAGCTTTTACCAATGCACATTTTTTATTCTGAAATTTTTCAAAATCATGCTTCAGACTTAGTATTTTTTGACAATCATCTACCATTTCCTGTAGTGTTACTTTATTATGTTGTTCAATCTTTGCCAAAATTTTTGTTCATAATTCAGCATCTTTTTCCACTGTTAGACCTTGCACGAAAATTAATGCCTTGAACATATCTGTAGTCATTTCTTTTAGTTTAAATTGTTCACATTCTCTGTTGATAGTACCCAACATAAATGACAAAATCTTCAACCTCTTTTTCAGTTAAATATAATAAAAATAGATAAAAAATAATAAAAATAGATAAGGTTCTTCTAATCAAAAATCTTATTAAACCCAGACTGTATTGAGTGTCTGAAAGTGAATCATAGAGAGAGACAAAAATAGCAAGAGAGAGGAATTGCAGGAGTATCCTCTTAGATAAAGGCAGTTGTTTGTAGTGAGGGGTTAAATCATGTTTTGTGACCTAACTATCCATTGCGGGCATTTAAGTATATTTAAGAGAGATGATGTCACTTTCTTTATAACTGAGAATATGAAAAGACAGTGAAGTAAATACAGAGAGGGATTGGAGAGTGCTCATCTCGGATAAGGGTTTGTAATGGTCTATCAATCACTTGAGGACAAACTCTTCTCTGAACTGTAATTGACCTTTTGAAATTAAAATATTTCTTTGATAATTATAATTTTTTTGTAATATAATAAAAATAGATAAGATTCTTCTAATCAAAAATCTTATTAAACCCAGACTGTATTGAGCGTCTGAGATGGAAACAGAAAGAGAGAGGGATATAGTAAAACAGAAAGAAAGAGGAATGTAGAGAGACAAAAAGAGAGTTGAACAAAGAGAGTTGGTTGGAGTTGGGCAGGGGGGTCATCTTTTAAATCATGTTTCATGAACTAACAATGTGTTGAGTAGAAATTCAACCCCTGAAATACAATTGACCATTTGAAAATGAAATCATTCTTTAATAATTTTAATCAAAAAGTGAGCGAGGCAATGCTGCCTCATTGACACCAAAATTGTTAAGACAAAAACATCCATAGGATTATCAGACGAAAGGTGAATTGAAATGCAAAAGAAAAAGCCGAGTGGTAGATGCCAATGAATAAGCTCTGAATATTAATTCTCTCTGGAAGAATATATTCCACTAAGTAGCTTCTGACAAGTGAAGACTGTGTGGCAAAGAGGGGGAAAAAGTCACCCATATCATGAGTGCTTGTGAAATGCTTTTGCAGAAAGAATACAAGTGGCTCTATGATAAAGTACATTTATTTGCATTGGTGCCAATGTAAGAAGCTGGAGCCGAAGAAAAACTCATTAAAAATGAAAAAATCAAGATGTGAAATTTCAACATCCAAACAAATTGAATCTATGAGACCATCAAACCATATATAACTGTTAAAAAAATAAAATAAAATGACTTGTTATCAATATGGCTCTTCCTGGTGACCATAATATCCAAGTTGCAGAATCCATCTTGGGTATGACTATAAACTACATCCGTGTGCTGGGTAAGACGATAAACTACATCCAAAAGCAAGGCCTCTGATCAGGAGGTTTTGAGGAACGTGGAACCACCTCTTAATTGCTGGTGTTCCCAGGTCCACCCTGACCCGAGGTGGTAGCACCTGTTAGGGTCCTAACTTTGGGCAAATATTTAACCCCCAAACTGGGGTCAAAGTACCATGAAAGTGTAAAAATAGGTTTTAATACCAGAAACACATTTTTGTAAAAAAACTATTACCGGTTATACATTTTTTTAAAAATAATATTACCAGCAATGCAATAGATTTTTTTGAAGAAAAAATATTACCACCAATACATTTTTGGAAAAAAATATTACCAGCAATAAAAAATTTGTTGGTATTAAATAACCCATTGAAGTTGATATGCCGTAAAACAAAACAAACTAAATCAATAAACCAAAGTTGCAGAAATTGACAAGCTTAAAGAAATATCTTCAACCGCACTAATTAAAAGTGAAGCTGACAGAATGTGAGACGTTCAGGCCACTATGGTCTAAATTATTATTTAGGCATTGATGTCTGTACTATGGAATTTAAAGTCCTATATTATTACAATCCGAATGATACCAAGTATCCTATCGCTTAAGAAGACTTCATTGCTTGACACTCTGTGAATGTCACTGTCTGAGGACATATGATTTGATGGAGAACATCCATAATATAAAATCTCCACTTGAAAAGGAAAAAACCATGAGAAAGAACAAAGTATAATAATAATAATAATAATAATAATATCTGAAGAACAGAATTTCCATTGACTAAGTCCATGAGCAACAGTAATTGCAATATAATCGATCCTTAAAAGGCATCTCAACTTCAGTCAGTGATGTGACTTCCCTCTGTCTTTTCTACAAATATCTTTATGACAACTGCTCTGATGAGCTTTTTTTTCTATTGCTCCAATTACAAGAACATAATCATGCAACTAGATTGGCAATTAAATTCCACCGTTTTAGAGTTGAACTAGCTAGATGCAACTGCCACTTCTACTCTAATAGATTCTTTTCTCGTACTTCTCACCTGTGGAATTCCCTTCTGATTTCTTGCTTCCCTGATAACTACAATCTCCAAAACTTTAAAAAACTGTTATCTTCTGTATACTTAAACTCTGTTCCTATTCTGTCCTTTCTTTAATCCTCGCCATTCTCAATCTTTGCATTCTCTGTGACTTTCACTCCCTGTAACCCCTTGCATCTTAGTGGCATTTTTGCCTTGCTTTGGGTGAAATGATCAAAAAATTATGTAGATATAAAACAATGTGTATATACATATATTTCTTGTATGTATGTTATACTTTTCTGTATTACCAGCAGAGTTGATTGCACAGAGATGGGCAAATTGTAATATTTGTGTAGTTGATTCTTTTGAAGACATAGCAAGAATAGAATTTTATGGTATACTAAATAAAATTTCCATAATCATCTAACAGCAAATTGGACATTATTTCTTTGGTTTATAATTGTTGGACTTTGTCCATTTCATAATGTGTGACGTCATTTGTTTACATTTGGATACGCCATGAGCAGATATGAATGTATATGAGAGAATCATGGAAGATTGTAGTTTAAAGGCAGTAAAATTGACCTTGCTAACTGAACGCTCCTCTGTGGTCGAAATGGTTAAGGCACGTCAGGTTATATAACGGTTCTGTATAGGATACAGGTTTGATTGCTGTTGGAGAATGAATATTTTCTATGAAAATTTCTCGAACATTCAGGCCGGTAATT
This sequence comes from Acanthosepion pharaonis, assembly GCA_903632075.3. NCBI lineage: Eukaryota > Metazoa > Mollusca > Cephalopoda > Sepiida > Sepiidae > Acanthosepion > Acanthosepion pharaonis. The sequence goes on along the minus strand of CAHIKZ030000711.1, from coordinate 209,702 downwards.
GTTATAAATACTGTTTATTATAAACAGAGCATTTACTTAAATATTTGTAGCTATAAAAAGAATGTATAAACATAAAAAATGTCTTAAAATAATTGTCGGATTTTGTCCATTTCCTAATGTATATATATATATATATATATATATATATATATATGATGTCATTTGCTAACATTAAGATACATTTTGAGCAGATATGAGTGTTAAAGAGAAACTTGTAGCTTAAAAGCAGTAATTTGACATAGCTAACCAGATGCTTCTTCTATAACTAAATGGTATAGCACATCAGGCCAAATAAATGACAGTTCTGTGCAGGTTACAGGTTCAATTCCTGCCAGAAGACATATTTTCTATGAAATTTCTTTGACATTCAGTTTGGTAAATGTTGTTAATGCCCTTTACTATAAACAGAGCATTTACTTAATCATTTGTATCTATAAAATAATGTATATATATATATATATATATATATATATATATATATATATATATATATATATATATATATATACATTCATTCAAGCATGTTTGGTTGAATAATCCAGACATATTATGTTTATTTATTTTTATTTTAATCCTCTTCAATTCACAGATTAATTTCTTAGTGTTGTTATTATGGTGATTAAGAAAGACTACTCTTACAAAGTGCATTTCATGTGCATTTACAAAAAAAATTACCACTATCAACTACATTAATTTTTTCTTTGAGCAATTCACCATTGAATATGATCTTGGAGAAGATTGAAAGTACTTGGGGAAATAAATGGAATGAGAAAAACTACGGTGTCTTTCTTAATCAGTTTCATAAGCTATATATATATATATATTGTCCAAAGATTATTTCAAGGATAGGTTCAAGCACATCTCAATATGTGCAGGGGTTGTAAAATTACAAAACCTAGCAATAGTATTCAGACTCCAAATGCATACGCTGATACACTGTATATCCTCTTTGGGGATTTCTCATGCACACAATCCTACAGATAGTGGCTATATTCATCTGATGCAGAATGCCATGCTTCTTACACCTGTTGATGCAATACAGCAAGTGCTACAGATGTGTTAATGTCAGGCTTCATCATATCATGTTCAGGTGTGTCAGTTGAACACCTTACTGATCATGTTGAGTAACATAGGCATAATATGGCAGGCCTTATTCTGCTGCAGCAGGGCACAAGTCTTCCTCAGGTTTTATGTCATATTTTGGACTGTTCAACAGTCACATCATTATTCACATCAGTATCTTCATCTTTGTTGTTTTTATCCCAACATTTCAGCTGATATGTTCTTCAGCCTTCCTCAGGTGTATATTGCATCCAGTGGTCCTTAGATGTCACTCTACACATTGTTCAGACCAGTATCTTCATCTTTGTTGTTTTTATTCCAACATTTCAGCTGATATGTTCTTCAGTCTTCCTCAGGTATATGTTGCATCCAGTGGCCTTAGACATCACTCTACATATTATTAAGACTAATATCATCATCTTTTTTGTTTTTATTCCAACATTTCAGCTGATATGTTCTTCAGCCTTCTTCATGAGTATATTTTTTTCAGTTTTTCTTTTCTTTTTTTTTTCAGATTCTAAAGTAGAAAACAAAACTGCATATTAAGCATTATATCAGGAACTGACTGAAGAGGGAGGAGATCTGTCTATTCCTTTTAAAAAAACATTTTGTTTTCAGACTGTTGTCATGGAAAGCATCAACAGAGTATTATATTTGAAGTTCATATAATATATAACATTTAACAAGAAAGTAACTCCACTGAAAGAAAAATAAACAGAATAAAAACAACAACAAAACAAGGTGTGCACTTACCGTCGGACTCTGGTTTACAACAATCTCGATAGACTGGATTGGGACAGTCATACTTTGAACAATCTCGACGCTTACATTCTACAGTAGCATTCTGAAAAAAAAAAAAAAAAGATTTTAATCAGCAGGAAGCAAAAATTCATTTTCATAACAGATAAATGCTGAAGAAAAAGCATAAATTATTCTGAGGTCCTAATATTTGATTTCATTCAAGCTCCCAATATTATTGCTGTAAGTTATCAGAATTTCTTAAAAATGCATATTCAATTATCATTAGCTTTTACTTCTATTTGATTTATCTTACTTTTCTTAGATGTTTACTATCTACTTGTAGTAATAGATAGAATAGTTTTAAGTTTTGATTTTTTAGAGGGAGCTTTGTTACTTATTAATTTGTGGCTAGTATTTATTTACTGTCTACTAGTAGTAGCAGATATACTAGTCTTGAGTTTTCATTTCTTAAAGGAAGCATTGTCAGTTATTAATTTGTTGTTAGTATTTATCTTTTGTTGCTTATTTAGTATTTTCTAATTCTTGGAGATGTAATAATCTTAACTTGACTGAAATTTTTATTAATTTTTGTTTGTATTTATTAATTTTGACTTATATTTCTTTTATTTTAGTTACTTCTCCACAATCTAGTAATAGGAGATGCAATAGTGTTAAGCTTGAATTTTTAGAAGAGGCCTAAACAATTATTGTTAACTTGTGACTAGTAGACATTTATTTCTTTAATTATATTTTGTAATTAGTCTTAAGTCATTTGGAATTTTTTATTAATTGTTGCTTGAACTTATAATCAATTTTAAATATTTTACCTGTTTACTAACTAGTAAAAGTAGATATAATAGTATTAAGTTGTTTGAATATATTAGAGGAAAAATTCTCAATTATTATTAATTTTAACTAGTATTTCTTTACACTATTTCCATTATTCGGACTATTGTCTTCATCTTTGTTGCCATATTTATTATGTTGCGGCCCTTCAGAATCTATCTATATTTCTGAGATAAGGTATTATGTATACTATTTACTATTTTTATCACTTTAAACATACTACAAATAATAGGAAGTTGTGGGGAGCCATGATCGCCTATGTCCTGAATGGAGACAACGAATAAAAGAAGAACACATAAGCATCTTCATTTTCATTATGAAAGGTAATTATTGGAAAAGGAACAATATAATTGAAAATGAATTATATCTCCTTACTTACCTTACATATACAAATTGTACACTTGTTAGGGCTCCATCGTTCACCCTCCTTTCTTATTGTGCCATTATGATAACAGTAATGGCACGGACACTGCTCCAGATTCAGTAACCTTTCTTCCGCCTGCAGAAGCTAAAAAAGAAGATGCAAAAAAAATGAAAAAAATTAATCGCATAACTGTTTTTATTTTGCAATATTTTTTTCCCTCAAGATCTTCAATTTTATATTTGGTTTATTATCTAATCTAGCATTCTTGCATTTAATTGTCAGACATTCTACTTTCACTTTCACTTTCAACTCATCCCTCTAGTTTGTTTTAATTGTGCAAAGGAGAAATGTTTTTTGCATGACTTCAAAATATTGAAAACTTTGGTTCCACTCATTCCTTACACTTTTTATCACTTGATGCACACACACGCACACACACACACACACACACACACACACACACACACACATATTTTTATCACTTTAAACCTTATTTTTAGTGGATACTTGTATTTGAGTAAACACCTCATTTATTTGTTAAATGGTATATACACTAAAAGCAATGTTTAAAGTGATAAAAAATCTGTTGGATTAATAAAAATCCATTACTTTCTCCAATATATATATATATACATATATATATATATATATATATTAATAAATATACATATACCTATGTTCATAGTGCAACCATCTCATCAGGCACAAGATATTACAATTGTTTTTTTAAAAAACAACCGTAATATTTTGTGCCTGATGTAAGGACTAATGACTTCAGATTTCTGGTTTAAAATCCAGTCACGAGTCTTTGCATACATAATAAAAAATTCCTCTTAAGCACAAATGAGGCTGGATGAAAAAATATGCACATTTCAATTAACCTCCCCACCAATACATTTATTATATCCTTGCTTTTCTTTTCTTTCCCTTTCTTCTTCTTCTTCTTCTTCTTCTTCTTCTTCTTCTTCTTCTTCTTCTTCTTCACATCCTGCTACTGCTATATCGCATCCAATGTTGTGTATTTGTTTATTTATTTTTTAAAAATAATAGAACATTCATTATTTTTTTTAAAAATAAGGCATTGAGAGGTAAAAAATTGCCTGTGGATACCATCAGGTTGAAATCAACTGATCTCCTAATATTTAAAGTATATATATATATATATATATATATATATATATATATATATATATATATATATATATATATATATATATATATATATATATATCACCGGTAGTTTTCAATGTATGTGTGTCTTTCAGATCAGTTTTATGTTTCATATGAGACAACAATCCTGCATGCAATTTTCAAACAAATCCACGCGAAGGGCATATTGAAGGGTTGACCATCATATGGGTTTATCACATTAGCCCAAGATTTAGTGTTAATTCTTAATTCTCTCAAATGATTAAGACAATTTTTTTCAAAGTTAGTTATACCTCAGTAGCAGATATTTCTTTAGTTTGCTTTGTTTTCAACAGCAAGTTTGAACTCTAAAGGAATGTTTGAAGCATAACCAAAAATGGCCTACATTATGCTTACCAAGAAAATGTTGCGTATACATAAGGATTTTCAGCATCTGATCATCACTCATTCTATATATATATATATATATATATATATATATATATGGACCAACCCTGGTACTGAGCATACTTTTTGAGAACGCATATATTATGTGGAGTACCAGTAGTCTCTAAAAAATAATGGAAGACCTTAAGTACTTTTGATCTTTTCCAAGATCATTTTCACAGGGAAATTTAAAATTTTTAAATCATTACAAAGTGTGTTTGCACATGGATTTAAAAATCACCATCACAATGGAATGCATATTTTATCGCAGTTACAATAAATTTGTCTTTGTAATTTACCCTTGAAGATGATCTTAGAAAGATTGAAAGTACTTGGGTTATTTACATTATTCGGACTATTGTCCTCATCTTTGTCACCATATTTATTATGTTTCGGCTGTTGTATGTTCCGGCCTTCTTCCAGTGGTTGGAATGTCGAACTGAACCTTTTATTTCGCTTGCTGGAGTAGACTATTCTAGTTCCATGTTTGATGGATGTCAGTTATCAGTTATCTCCTGTTAATTTCCCTCTGAATGTTCTCCACTGCCTTTACCAGGTATTGAACTTTGGCACAGTGGACAAAGGTGTTAGTTAGATTCAGTGATAGGACCCAAAGTGTGTGAGTTCAATGGTCTGGAGCCCTTTCTATTTGCCTGAAGGTCCTTGATAAAATCCAAAGATGGATATGCAATGTAATTGGTCCTGATCTGGCATCTCATCTGCAGTCGCTCTCTCACAGATGTGTCGTTGCCTCCCTCTGTTTTTTTTACAAATGCTTTCATGATAACTGATCCGATGAGCTGCTTTCGCTGGTTCCCAGACTTCATGAATTTAAGCGTTCAACTAGGCTGGCATCTCGCTCTCACCCTTTCACTGTCGAAACTGTTAAATGCAGCCGTCTCTTTCTACTCCAATAGCTTCATGTCTCGCACTTCTCGCCTGTGGAACTCCCTCCCCTCTTCCTGTTTCCCTGATAGCTATAATCTCCAACTATTCAAATGTAACGTCAATCGACGTCTCCAGAAACCCTGATCTATCCCCTAACTGTCTCTTCGTCCTTTCCTCTATCACTCCTCTTTGCTCTCGCTACAACTCTCTGTAACCCTTTGCGTGCTAGTGGCTTCCCGCCTTGCATGGAGTTGAATGCTTAAAAAAACCCAAAAAAAACACTATGCTGAGTGGTTCTAATTAACATTTTTTTTTTATTTAGTGCGACCAGCAATTTGAATATGGGCAATATGCAAAAACCTCAATCACAGTGACTTGTGACTTTATGCCAATCAAAATCGTTGGAATCTTTCAAACATTTTTATCCAAATTCACACACATGGTATGATTTTTAGGCCGTTTTCAAAGTAAAATATTTGGCCAAAGACATCATTGCACTTGAGTTTCTGAAGAAGTCTAGTATAAAATACCTTTCATATACCTTTCATATATTTAATACCTTTCATATATTTAATACCTTTCATATATTTAATACCTTTCATATACCTTTCATATATTTAATACCTTTCATATATTTAATACCTTTCATATATTTAATACCTTTCATATATTTAAAATCATAGCTTCACTGTTCTCATCTCAAGCCTGATAGACAAATTCATTAATAATCATTAATACATCAGTTGATCTAGAGAAAAAGTTACATTATTTAAAAGAAGTCTATGTGAAGTGATATGCTTAACGAATCCAAAGTTGATTAGAGCCTCTAGAACATTGCCCAAAAAAAAACAAAAAAAAAAAACAAAACAAAAATGGTAAAAGACTAATATGAAGGTTCAATAGAGTTTTTAAAGATAGGAACTATAGAGGAATATTTACAACAAGTTGGAAAGCAAGAAGCAGCAAAATATTTACTGTAGAGTTTGGAGAGAACAGGAGCCATTTTGGGAGCATATTTCCATATGACAATTACAGAGACACCATCAAGTTTGGTAGGGATCTAGTTTGGATAACAGAAATCATGTCAGTGAAAAATGGGAGATTAAAAAGAAGCAACGAGTAATTTGCACTTACCTTCTTATTTAAATTTTGAATATCCGTTTGCATCTTTTCATACATCTTTTGCAATTGATGGTGTTGTGCACATGTGGGGCAGTCTACAAAATACACACGTGAATATTACCTTATGCTGATTTATACCATATTGTAAATGGCATTATTTGTACAATATTAGGGAAATCTTCAAAGTGTCTCTAAAGAAAACTTAAATCTTTATTTTAGTATGAAACAATCTGTTGCCTCTGAGTGTTTACTTTAATGTTCATTTTTATATTTACATACACTCTACCTCTGATATTGAGCACTTTATTCCATAAATATAGCACACCTTAAAACTTTACTTCTTCACATATATATATATACATATATATATATATGTATGTATTACAATGAATCATTCATGCAAAAAGTAAATTAGTAAAGTTAATGATATAAAATGGTGAAATCCCTTTGCAAACAAAATTTTATGATCCTTGTTTTTAAAAATTATAAGCTGTATAAATTTTCAAAAAAATTCAACTTTAGCATTGTGACTGCATGCCCCAAAAGTTTTTAGCCATTAGCAATAACACATTTAAAAAAAAAAATATTTTGATCCACATTATCTTTTTTTTTGTCTTGGATGCTACCTGAATTTTACTAAGAACAAAATAATTTCCATGCCTGAAGATGACTGAATATACAGTCGAAAGTATTTGCGTATTTAAGAAAGGCCTTATACAGTTTATAATTTTTAAAAACAAGGATCATAACATTCATCAAGTGATTGGTAGGTTAATGCATCTTTAAAATTTTGTTAGCGAATGGATTTCGCCATTTTATATCATTATAAATTTATATCATTATAACTTATATATATATATATATATATATATATATATATATATATATATATATATATATATATTTACAAGCTTAAACATGTATTTTTTAGTGCTTAACTTGCAAAATAAATGCCTATTTTTAACACTTATTTTTATGGCAGCATTTAAATATGATTCCATTTCTCTGCTTCAATAACTGCCTTTGTATTTTGTATTTAATTAGTTGAATATATTACTTCAAATGTTATTTTTAGTAGTGTAAAAGTAATAAAAATATTAAAAATTAAAATTCCTTAATTCTTTTGAAAATACATGTGTGTGTGTGTGTGTGTTTGTGGCCATATGTATATGTATTTGCCTCTGTGTGTGTGTGTGCGTGTATGTGCATGTGTGTGTGTGTGTGTGTGAGAGAGAGAGAGAGAGTTCATTTATACTATTATCTACCCAAAACACAGTAAAAGAAAATTATTTTTAAATTTAAAATTCCCAGCATCACACAAAAACTTTTATCAATTTGTTAAACTTTTTCCCCCTAAAATTGTTCTTGATATTATAGGGATGTTTCATCACGGCCACGTCCTATTGTGTTACATACACATGTCAAGGAAAACTATCTTTGGTAATATCGAGAAGCACTACTTGAGCTCACTGTGTTTGTGGTATAGGGGAGTTATAACTCTGAATAAATAATTATAAACGCCCTAACATACATATATAACATTTATATACAAAAATACTCGTAAAAATAAGAAACAGCAAGACGTGGAAACAACAAAACGAGTACTATTTATTATCTGATTGTTATGTGGTGTTGAAGAAACGAGAGACGGTAATACTGAGTAAAATTGTGAGTTTGGGGTCAAATTTAGATCAAATATAGATCGGAATCTGACAGAATGATAAGATAAAGAATAAAGTGTATACAATCATTCTTGCAAAATAAGACATAAAAAGCAACCACCTCAGTCTTTTGAACAGGAGTAGAGATTTATCCCTTTTTTCTGGTTTAGGATTGGGTTTCTGCTTCCTTTTAATGTTTTCTCATTCTCTTTCTCTTCCAGTAGATCCTTGTGTCTTAGTGACATTATCACCTTGCTTGGGGTGAATTGATTAAAAATAAGTAAAAAAAAAAAAATCAATAATCTTCCTGACAAATCTTAAAAACATGACTTTCCAGAATCTGGGAATGACTTCTAACTCACCCAGTCTATGCGTTCACGTTAAAACAAATGTTCTCAGACTGTGGTGGAGGAGAGTTAGAACTCTGTATAATTATAACTCCCTCCCCCCATAACATTTATATATACAAAAATAGCCATAAAAATGAGAAACAGTAAGACGTGGAAACAACAAAACGAGTACTATTTATTATCTGATTGTTATGTGCTGTTGAAGAAACGAGAGACGGTAATACTGAGTAAAATTGTGAGTTTGGGGTCAAATGTCGATCAAATATAGATCGGAATCTGACAGAATGATAAGAGAAAGAATAAAGTGTATACAATCATTTCTTGTATATTTTTTTTTTTTTTATAGATGTGTAAATTCATAGGAAATTTTGAAAGTATTCTGAACTTACTTGTATCTTGATCCGGACACTGCTCAAGAAAGCCATGAGATTTTGTCACTATTTTGACGTCTTGTAAAGCCCCCTGAAAAAGAAACAAACAAAAAAGGACCCGGTAATTCTTTGAGAGTTGATTAAAGAATTGTTTTTTTTTTTTTGACATTAACAAAGAGATCGACTTAAAAATTATTTCTTTTTAGATGATGTACTCACCAATCTTCATACAATCAGTCAAAAGATGAGTTAAAAAATATGTATAGATTAAATACTAAATGCATTTTCAAGCTTTATGTGAGAGATTAGTGTTAAGGGCTGTCATATCTTATCTTTTTACTAATGTAAATGAACCTGGGCTTTCATAAATACATACAGGCAGATAGATGGCTCGAGCTGAACATCTACAGTCCGTCTAATGTTACGCAAATCACTTGAACCTCATTAACTTGAATTTGCTTTGAACAATCTTTGTCAAATTTTAAATGATTAATTTAGATGCCAAAACAAAGCTTGAGTTAAATAGTTTTAATATGCTTTATTAAAGTTATAGGATTTATTATAAAATCCACAGTCTGAAGTCATTATGCAGATTAAACTAATATTAGTTTAAGGCCACTGAAGTTTTTATTTATTTCCATAATTGATATGCGAGATTAGTGATTGGAACTATATCATCCTTCTCTTTCACTTGGAATAAGTGGAATGAGACAATCACAAATATATGCAGGCAGATATGTGGTAAGAGCTGGACAGGTAAGATCTAGATGCAGATTAGATCTGTTTCAGATCTTATCGGAGATCAGTTCTGAGTTATAGATCTTTTGATTTTTGGTTGGATTAATGAAGATTAAGAATTACATGAATTATGTAAGGGATAAAAGTCACTAGCTTAAAGTTTAATCCAATTATAATCTGAATGTGAGACTTTGAAATACATTTATATCATGTAGGTTTTACGATAAATCTTTTAAGTAAGTAGGGGGAAAGTGTTGGGGGTAATGACAATTTGAAAATAGCTAAAAATTAAGTTTAGGTCATACCTAGTGGATGAGATAGCTGTATATTTTACCAAAATGCTTGGTGTTTAATTCTTGCTACCATTGTCTTTACAAGTGTCAGGTCATACCTAGAATATTGCTGTCCTATCTTTATTTCATCCACTGGGGTAGATTGTTCTAGTTCTATGTGCTATGACTTTTCTGGATGTTGCAGTTATCTCCCTTTAACTCAGCTCCCCAAGTTTTTGTTTACCACTGCCGTAGTTAGGTATTGAACTCACAACTCTTTGGGTCAGGTCACTGGATCCAACCAACACTTTTACCCCGGTGGAAGAAATAAAGAATTCAGGTCAAAATCCAATCACCTGAAGAAGGCTGGAGCATACAATGGCCAAAACGTCTACAGAAGGATACTGAGAATCTCAATGACTGAACATGTGAGTAACGAGGAAGTTTTAGAGAAAATGGAAATAAACAGAACACTTATTTGAATGAGAAAGAAACAATTGAAATTTCTAGGACACATATTAAGGAAAGAAGGCTTGGAGAATTTGGTACTCATAGGACATACTGATAGCAAGACAGATGGAAGAAAGCAGTGAATAACCTACTTAACAAGCTTGTGTAATTATTTGGCAGAACAAGTATTAGGAGTGATAGCAAAAAGACAAACCTTACTAAGAGCTACAAAGGATAGGTAGTTGTGGAGAGCCATGATTTCCCATGCCTTGAAAGGACATGGAACATAGAAGAAGAATTATTGCTCTATCACTGAAATCTGTCACAATGGAACAAGTTTCAGGTATCCATTGAAGTCTGAATTTATTACAGTATTAGACTCATTGTGAGACTAACCACGGCTCCATTATTTTTAAAACAAACTTGGCTAGTATGTCTGGCACAAAACTATAAGAATAGGCCACTTAGTGAGGGTTAAAGGTAGATTTGTCTATGGTATTACTAATGCTAATTAATGTGCTACAGTGAAGTACTTATTTATAAAGCATAGTTTTGTCTGATACAAGATGTTGGACTTGTAAAATTTGTCTGCTCCTATATATAGAGGTTAGTCACATGATGTTAGGTGGTTAATAAAACCAGACAGGTTGAGAAAATGTCTGACCACCACCAGAGAAGGGACCTGCTATGAAGTAACACAGAAGAAATTCTCTCCACCGACAACAGTACCAGTTGCCAAGGGTTTTAAAGATACAAGCTACCTAGACTTATTTCACTCCACCAGATGGGTTAGCCTGCCTGGCATATTCTCTCTATGTAGGAAAGGAAATTATGTGTATGTTAACCATTGTATTTATAGGTGTAAATAAATATCTTTATTACATGCTGATAAAGTATTCCTCTTATTTGTTCCAGTCCTAAAGTAAAGTGGGGTAGCACAATAAAGGTAAAAAGTGTGGGGTACCCAAAGAAGATTAAAATTGCTAATGCAATAGTAGATTATAAGACTTCATTACAAGCTTCTGTTCCATGGTGAAAGGACCATATATTTATTAGTTTTGCTTAGTTTGACATAAGGTCATTTGTTTGTGGCACTCAGTGGGAATGAAAATCACTAATTTATAGAGTATGAGACTAATTTGCAAGCCATCATATCACGGAGAGGTCCCCAGGTATTTACTAATATTATATTTGCTACACACTGGGTGAAAATTTTTTGACAGCCTATGAGGGTCAAATTAAATAGTCCCTTTATAAATTCCTTTTTAATTCAATAATGTGATTCAAACTTTTTTTTTCTACTGACAAAAGTGAAGAACAACATTGAAACTCACCCGAAAAAATGCATGTTGACCATTTCGTTGGCCGAGAAAAAGAGACAATTTTCCTGCCTTAAATTTTCTGTCTAAGGCCAGTATGACTCGTTTATAGATCTGCTCACAGTCGACAAACACAGTGAGGTGGGTTGCGCTTAGGCTGAGAGCCAAACGGTGCCAATGGTTATCAGCAAGTCTGTAAGGGAATGTTTCAACTTGGATATCTTGGTCATGTGTGTAGTGAAACCTCACTTCATTCCTCCGTCCACTATTCTCTATTTCTAAAATTCTGCAAAATAAAAAACAAAAAAAAAAAGGGAAAAAATAATTAGATAAATGAAAAATTACATTTTTATTGGCATGGTACATATAATAGCCCTATTCTGTCAGTAATGTTTGCATTAATTCCTGACCAATGACAATCTCTTTTTCCCTGATTCTCAAAGAAATCCCACAGAAAATTAAGGGGGACACAGGTTCAAATCTTGCCAGAGGGCACATATTTTTCTTTAATAAGATTTCTCAAATATTCAGGTTGGTAGACGAAAATAAATAAATATACTGTTTAGTAAATGAATAGATCATCTACTCAAAAATGAGTATCCATTAAAAATAATGTTTAAGTAATAAAATCTGTCAGATTGATAAATAAAAATTGACCACTTCTCCATCTTCCTCAAGCAGCTGGTCATGAGGCACCAGTTGTCCACCTTCACCCATTCTCCAGCTTAGAGCTGGAATTACTTATCAGAGGCTATTTGAGAATCATGACATGGAAGCATATTTAAATATACCTGTATGCATTCAAAATAAGTTTAATTCTTTGTTTTTGTTTATCAAATTGGGACAAGACAGAGGATCAATTGATAGCTGTAATTGTACAATTATTTTTTCTATTAGTTTAATTTAATATTCAAAAAGTATTGTTTTAACATTAGTTTTAATAATAGTTTTTAGAATGAAATTATTCTTGTAAAACCATAATCTACTAAATAAATAGTGTTTAATATTTTTGTTGCAACCTGTTTGGTCAAAATCCAGTCTTAGACTACATTGCCATATTCATAAGATTCAATGGAATACAAGGCATTACATTTCCATTTGAATTTACTTCCATAGCCTTTTCTATCTTTGGATAACCACAAGGTTGTGGACATTTAAAATCAGGGTTTTTCTTCCTCTTGGTAGACTGCCTTCCTCAGCTCTCATGCTCCACTTGCATGAAGCAGCTACTTATGAGGCACCAGTTTTCAGCTTTTAACCATTCTTAAACTTGGAGTTGGACTTAGTTAGTCAGAGACTATTTGAGATGCAGACCACAGAAGCATTTTATAAACAGTGGCATTTTGTCCCCACTATCACCCCAACCTTTGGAACATATATAATGTATGTATATAAACATTATATATAATACGTGTTCCAGAAGCTTCCAAGAGATGAATAGCTTTTTAAATATATAAAATCTTTGAAGAATAGAAATACTAAAAAGTAAGAGAAATTATGAAATATTACATAAATAAATCAACACACATATCAAAAAAAATTTTAATTTTAGAAAAAGAGAGCAAAAATGAAAAATGATTATATAATTTAGGATTTAAGCCTAAAATATTCAGAGATTATTATTAAGTCATTGTTTAATATTAGAATAAAACCATATTTTATTGTATGAAACAAGAGAGAGTATAAAAAAATGAAAAACTTTTACGTACCTGGTGATTCCAGATGAAAAGGATAGAATACTACCCGAATTTCCTTCTTCTTGCTTTAATGTTGCTAAAAATGTTATATCTGTGTTCTCATTGAGAATTTTTTGGGCCCTGGTGCTTACTGCATCAGACAGTAGGATATGCCTGGGGCCATCTGTAAAAAAAAAAAAAGTAAAAAAGAGGAATGAATTATGTTATTATTGTTGTTGTGAGTCATAGCCATTCCTAAAAGTCAATAGTTATTAACATGAATAGAATATATTTTGAATTTCCAAAAGAAATAATTTAAAATATTTATGAGTCTCCCAGTCACCCACACAGTGAATATTGTTGCCACATCTGGTTTGATGCTCCTGTTATATATTTACAGATTCTTGATAAAATCCAAAGAAGAATCTGCAGTGTTATTGGTCCTGACCTGGCATCTTGGCTTCAGTCACATTTCCACTGCCACAATATATTTTGCATTTGTCTTTTCTATAAATACTTCCATGGTCATTGTTCTGATAAACTTTACCCTATAGTACCCAGACTTTATGAATTTAAGTGCATTACTAGATTGGCGGCAAGTTTTCATCATTTTACAATTGAAATGGATAGATATTACCATAAGTTCTATGCTAACCATTTCTTTCTGCACTTCTCACATGTAGAACTCTCCTACTGCTTCTTACTTTCCATTTAACTTTGATCTTCAAAAATTGAAATGCAATGAAAATTCTTATCTACTGTCTTCTTAATTCTTATTCTTTTATTGTTCTCGATCCTTCTAAGTAGTTTTTCTGATATTCTCTAACACTCGGTAACCACTTGCATTATGGCACTGAATGATGGATCATCTCATCACAGATAGATAAGAGACTTGAGGCAACAGAAATGTTGACTGAACACGGGAACAACAATGAAATTTTAGAGAAAATGGAAACAAAAAGGACATTTATGTATAGCATCAGAAAATGTTGAAATTTCTAGGCTGCATAATGAGCAAAGAGGGCTTGGAGAATTTAACACTCACAAGCAGGACAGTGGGAAGCAAAGCATAAGCTACCTAACAAGTCTGAGTAAATGACTGGCAAAACAGGGATTATGAGATAAAGCACAAAGATGAATGTTATGAAGGCCTACAAAGGAAAGGAAGTTGTGGAGAGCTCCGGAAGAAGAATGTGCTGTCTTTCCTTGTTGTTTTAAAAATAATCTCAAAGATATGCCTAAAAAAAGGCCATTATGATGTGGCTCTTATGTGCCCTGGCATTTTTTGTAAAACTGGATATGAACAGGAATTGGATTAATTAAAATTAATTGATTCATTCATTTTTTATGACTTATCAACCCCTTGCAGGTTATTTAAGGCCAGAAAATATTTTTTGATTCATAGATTTTTTTTGGCAGAGATCATAATAAGTTACTGATACATGTCTTAATAATTAACCCATAGTTGGGGGAAGATGAAGGGGATTCATATCTTTCCCAAGGGTATTTGTGCATAAGTGTATGTCATGAACCCAGTGGGAATTGAAACTCTGATTAACAATTCTGAGCCATTATTCATTACACCACCTGCACATCCAAGCTTACAGCACCTGGTATTCCCAAGCGGTCACACATCTAGGTACTGACCAGTTTTGATGTTGCTTAACTTCAATGCTTGTATGGTAAATAGTGTTTTAATGTGATGTGGCCAAAGGCTGATGAATGAAAAGCTAAAATGCATAAGGATGCAAAGTGAAAAAGGCATGTTCCTGACATGCCAAGATAAAGAGATTCTGCCAAAAGACTTTGCTCTTCTGACACCAAATTGGGTATAACTAAAAACACAATTACCCTTACAGGAAACTACGACAACGAAGAAATAAACAAAATTTGACAGAATGCAGCTTGCCAAGTGTGAAATGTCAACATTATTCATGTCTTTTCGCAATCAGTTCATTGATCTGTGAAGAAAAGAAAAGTGCAAAATCGGTTCTCAGAAATTTGGTTGAGGAATTAAATGACAGACAAATAAGAAATTATAAACAAAGAAAAGAGACACTTATGTGTAGGCCATCTTTTGGGTGGGGGGTGGTGAAACCTGAGACAATTTCATTACAAATGAAGTGTGCTGTAAGCTTGGATATGTGGCTAGTGTAGTGGATAATAGCTTAGGATTGGAAATCAGAGAAAGTTCCAATTCCAGTCAGGTTCATTATGTACATTATTTACATTATTTGAAATATTGTCCTCATCTTTGTTGCCATATTTATTACAACATTTCGGCCCTTCAGTATCTGTCTATATTTCTGAGATGAGGTATTATGTACACTATTTACATTATCCAGACTATTGTCCTCATCTTTGTCGCTATATTTATTACAACGTTTCGGACCTTCAGTATCTGTCTATATTTCTGAGATGACGTATTATGTACACTATTTACATTATTCGGACTATTGTCCTCATCTTTGTTGTCATATTTATTACAACGTTTCGGACCTTCAGTATCTATCTATATTTCTGAGATGACGTATTATGTACACTATTTACATTATTCGGACTATTGTCCTCATTTTTGTCACTATATTTATCACAACATTTCGGCCTTTCAGTATCTGTCTATATTTCTGAGATGATGTATTATGTACACTATTTACATTATTCGGACTATTGTCCTCATCTTTGTCGTCATATTTATTACAACATTTCGGCCATTGTATGCTCCGGTCTTCTTCAGGTGGTTGGAATGTCGAACTGAACCCTTTATTTCGCTCATTGGGGTAGACTGTTCTAGTTCCATGTGCCATGTTTAATGGATGTCAGTTATCTTCTGTTAATTCCCCTCTCTAATTTCTCCACTGCCTTAACCGGGTATTGAACTCACACTCTAGTGTAGCAGCCAATTGTTAGATTAAGCTTTGGACCATTGTATCTCAGAAATGATGAAATATATCCTCAGCAATATTCATTATTTTAAAAAGCAATGATTAGAATTGCAATAAAACCTAAACATATTATGAAAGTGAATTTATACATTTTCTTGTTCTTGAGAATTGATAACAAAAATAATAAACACTATTTATTGATTAGATTTTTATTTACAAGAATAATTTTATATTCTCAGCATTCTAAAAACTAATATAATTCAAATTAATGCAATGAAATATTTAATATGTTATATTTTCCATGTGAGTTCATTTCAAACATCCTCATCACCACTGTTATATTTCATGCTAAGGGAATAAACACATAACACGAGGTGGATACTAGAAGAAGGTTTATTGTACACGGCAAGTACAATATGAAATACGGTATAGTTATACACATAGGTCAATCTATTAGTGAGTGTCGCTAATTGGAAGGTCGGATGTGCTTGCGTCATCTCGCACACATGCTCCTCTCTCACTCTTGTCTAGTCTTTCATAGATGGGTAACTTTATAGGTACTTACTACCTATAGTGTAGTCATTCATTGGTGGGGACTGGTTATTCCATTACATCATAATATTTGCCAGTTTAAAAAGAAATAAATATGAAAAGATTTTTTTATTCCTAAATTTATAAACATTTATTAAATTATTAAAATATGTGAACCAACTTTAAGGAAATCCTTATTATTTACCATTTTATAAAGTTTGAATTGATTGGTAATTAACCAATGTTTTTACCAACCATTTCAGTAAATAATATAATAAATAAATAGTGGAGGAAAAAATATAACACAGTGGGAACAGTTTTTTGTGATGCATGTGCAGTCGCAGTAATGTAAACAAATTTAGTCTGATGAAGTCCTAAAGGATGAAATGTGTCACAGGAAAACTTTTTCCACTTCATCATACATTTTTCCTTTCTCTCTCTCCATATATATATATAAAAGAATATAAATGAAATCAGGGTTTGGTGTCTTGTGACATGCTCACAAAACTATGTAGTAAGCATGACTGAACCAACACCACTCAGCTAAGTGATAAACTTTTCCAAATTAATTCTATTAAAGATCTATCTTAACTTTTGATATCAAGCACTTTGACAAAAACCTGCCTTCCCAAAAGGCTTACCCACCCGGAAAAAGAACCAGCAATTCTAGCACTTAACACTACAATATATATTACTATACCATACCATACTATAATGATATATATTTTTATGTATCAAGAACAATATTGGGGAAAAATGTATGACAAAGTAAAAAAAAAGTTTGCTTGTCATGTGTTTCATCATTTAAGTCTTCAGGTTGATAAACTGTAAAAAATAAATCAATAATCCCTGTTGAAGATGCCTACTCAGACACTTTCATATTTCTTTAACAGAGCCAGCCAGTCATTTAGCACTTCAGTTTAGTTTCATTATGGGGAAATTACAGAGAAATTCTGAACTGAACCCTTTATTTAATCACCAGGGTTAGATTGTTCTCATTTCACTGCTTATGTCTAAGGTTAATTTCTAGTTCTTATTTTATTTAGTAGTGTTCAGTTATTGCCCACCCATTTCCACTGATTGATTGAACTCACAACCACTAGACATGAGTAGTGGACCAAGAACAGTCTAACCCCCATAGAATAAATAATGGGTTTATTTCAGAATTCCCTGTAGGTTACACGGTTAGACATAACCTGATGAAGGCCAGAAAGGGATACAATGGTCGAAATGTTATGATAAAAACAGAAAGAATAGTCTGCATGTAAATAATAATAACTCTACATCCCCAAAATTTGGACAGAAATGATAGAATTATTATGCACACACACACACAAAAATATATATGATAAAAATATAATTTTAGGATAAAGTATATTTAAGGGATTAATTTAATGAATTTTTAGTTTCTTTATATTTTGTGTTTTTTTTTGTGTGTGGGTGCAGGGACATGCTAATATGGAAAGAGGCATATAAATATTTTTTTCAAATTTCTTAATGTCAATTTTTTTTCCACCCTTTTAACTGAAACCTTGCATTTTCAATAAATCAAATTTGTTTGCAACATTTCTCCTTTATTTGAAAATTACAAACACAAATTACATCCGTTAATGAACAGGGTATAAGTCAACGAGGAGAGTAAGGGCACACTTCCATAGCAAATCTGTAAATTATTCAGTCCTTAATGGAACCTGAGAAGTGGTGGGATAGGATAAAAAGGAAGAAGTTAAAGTAAATGGGTGGGATTATCTGGTAACTGAAGCAAGACTTTCCCGCTTCTTGTTTGCAATGTTAAATTAAAAAAAAAAAATATATTAATGAGCAATAAGTCATATTTTGCCCACTTGCTAAAAAATTTACACTGCACCCTCCAATTAAAAAAGTTACATTGTACCTCCACATCCCAAAATCACATTCTGTTCTTCCTCCACCAAAAGGCCAAACTATTTATTTCACGTTGGCAAAATGTCATATTGCGACCTCAGCAATGTTATTGCATCTCTTGCTAAAAAATATCAAATTCTGCTACTCCAATAAAAAAAATCTCTTATTTTTCCTCCTGCCAATGCATTTACAAACAAATACCCCTCAGCTATGGATTAAATAGTAGGACCTGTATCTGAAAAAATCATTATTATCCTCCAAAAAGAAAAAATTGTTAATGTAATATTTACTTGTAAAAAAAAGAATTGTTCTTAAAATCTAAAATATATTTTGACTTTAAATAATAAGACAGAATGGGTTGATAAACCATAAAAATTAATCACTTAATCAATCCATCTGTCAGGAAACTTGTTGTGCATCCTCACCAAAATAAATTTAGGATTGGAACCTTTCCTGCTCAAAAAGTAACATTATGACTCCATTAAAATGTCACATTGTACCCCACCAGAAAGGTTATAATGTGATCCCCATGAAAGCTAAGTCACACTATACACCACGGACCAGGAGTTAAATCTCCAACAAAAAAAGCACAATCTGATTCTGATTTTGCCCACTCTTGTAATTAGTTTCTGGTTTTTACACAAATATTTTTAAGGTTTTGGGGGATAGTAATTAAGTTGAATTTAGTATGGCAAAAAGTTACACTAATGGAGTAACCAGAGAGGGGGGCGATGATCACCTTTGTGAATTGATCTTTGAGATAAAATGGATTACACTCAGGATTCTAATAATCGAATCTCCCCTTTTGCTTGTTAGCTTTATAAAGAAAATTTTAACACCCCATTCTTATTGCAACCCCTAGAAACTTCCTAGAAAAAAAATCTCATTTCTAAGAAAATGATAATTTAGAATTGCAAAACAGATTCAATACAGATTCTAAAAACATCATTCAAATCATAATTCATTCAATTCTATGATTAAAATAGGATATAGAATCCTGACAAAGTCTTTAAGAAATTTGACAAATGGAAGATGTTTCATTAAAACTAGATTTAATTACATGTTTCGCATTTCTAGGCTTCATCAGATCCAAAAACAAAAAGAAAGAAATGTATGTATGCTTAAATAATGAATCTTCATACTTTCGACATGAACTAAGAATTATAAAGAAAAGATTCAGAATAAATATTAACTGATTTTTAAAAAGTCACTCATTTTCTTTCTTCTTTAATCATGTGAAACACCAGCTTAGGGAAATTGTTTCCATTTGTCAAATTTCTTAAAAACTTTGTCAGGATTCTAGATCTTATTTTAAAAACATATATTGTCGACATGGAAAACATATGGACAGACCTAAAAACATAAATCTTTTATTTGCAACACATTCTGAAAGATTGTATGAGGATTTATCTTAGATTAATTTCAGAAAAAGGCTATATGAATTTCTTATTTTCAGGCCATTCTGAAAATGAGTTAAGGATTAGCTTTAATCCGATACAAAAACAGCTGGGTAAAATATATTAACAACTTTCGACATGAATTGATAATTATAAAGAAAAAATACTGAATAAATATTTATGACTTTTTTTTTAAAAAATCACTCATTTTCTTCTTTAATCATGAAAAAATGGCAGCTTAGGGAAAAAGTATGAAGATTCATTATTTAAGTATACACACAAATACATATTTCTTTCTTTTCGTTTTTGGATCTGATGAAGCCTAAAATGGCAAAACATGTAATCACATCTATTTTCCATTTGTCGAATTTCTTAAATTCAATTCTATAAATTCATTGAAATCATAACAAATCAAAATTATATTTTATTCATGTAACATGCCACATTCCCTCATTATTTAAAAAATAATTCAAAAAATATGCCTGAGAAAAAAAAAACAAAACAAAACACTGAGATGTTGTTTTTATGAGCAATAACACAGAATTGAATATGAATAAGAAATAAAGTTGAAAACATTGGGATGCTAAGTGAAAAATATACAAAGCTCCAATGTTCCCATCATAATACTCAGTCTGATAAGGGTTTACCAGACATCTGAATCACAGCCAAATATGCATGATATGGTGACTGATTTTGATCAGAGAGGTGCTTAACCTTGCAGGTGGGATCCAGTTAGAAATACATACAAAAATGGTCAATAGAGAGTGTTTGCAAGATATGACTCCCAAGTCACTTTGGCTGCGGCATTTATAAAACGTAAAAAAAATCTTTCTTGACATCCAGCCATGATACCCTTCTCCTACTCCCACTCATGAACAGAGAGTGTGTCAGCTCATCGATGACGTGCTTATATAGTTTATCTATTTTCAGGAAAACTTCAAAGAAAAAATTTAAATTCTAAGAAAATTCTAGTGAAACTACTCTGATATAGATTTAAAAACTTCATTTTGATCATAATTCATAATTTTGATCATAATTCATAATTTTGATAATAATTCATCATAATTTTGATCATAATTCATAATTTTGATGATAATTCATTCAATTTTAAAAATTAATACAAATTATAAATTAAAAACACTTTAGTTGAGCAATGTTTTATCATTTCTCATTATTTTAAAAATAATTTAAATGTTCTGGCTGAGAAAAAAACACAAAACATTTGAAGTGTAAATATTCTATTGAAGAAAATGAAACACTAGCAGCTGTTAGAGAGAAATATAAAATTGTAAATGTAAATTATTTACATTGTTCAGACTATTGTCCTCATCTTATATGTCGCCATATTTATTACAACAAATTCTAGTATATGTCTTCATACAATCCAAACTATGTTTTAGCTTTATATAACCCATAGAGGGTTGATAAACTGTAAAAAACAAATAAATAAATTAATCAATCAATCCTGACACACCATAGAAAGGATATCTTTCTTAAGCAATTCACTCTTTTTTGTTCAACTTGAGTATGACTAGAAAACAAGAAGAGGATTTTCATTTTAATAAAAGGGCCTTAAAAACAGGTTTTCGAAGGTTTTATATTTACTAGCGGTATAAATTTTGATAAGAAAATTTTTTGAACTTACATTAAATAATTTGTTGTATGTTTACATATGATTCCTTCATTTAAATAAATTAAATTTTTAGACTAATTCTACCCACTCCTCAAAATTTTCCACCCACCACTTTAAGAGACATGACTGAGAAAAGAACACTTGGTGTGGCTTATGAATGTGAAACTTTGACATTATTCATGCCTTTTTGCAACCAGTTCATAGCAACAAAACACAACCACACACAAAAAGAAACACAAAGGAATTTTTTTTTAAAATAATGCACGTTAGAAACATGTTTTGCAAGATTTTATATTAATTATTGGTACAAATTTTGATAAAGAAAATACTTTAACGGTTTTTAAAAGTTTTACTGTACGATTCCTTCATTGAAATAAATTGAATTCTAGATCAATCCTATGATCATCATTTCTGATCTCAAATCCACTTATTCCGACCCAACTGCTTATTCAAATCTACACTTTTATTTAAGGCTCAAGAGTTAAGCAATGTTGTGCCCAGTCAGGACTTAGAGGTGGGAGAATCGGGTACTCTAAGCGTTTCATACAATCCAATATAGTGATTTTCCAAGCGTAGCTTAGATGTGGCACAAGGTCGAAAGTATGGGGCACCCAGTGAGGATCGAACTCACTACTCAATCATAATTGTTCTAGCGAAACAAGCTTGCTAACCATTACACTGTCTCAAGGTGCCCTCATACAATCAATGTTTTTGATTTTATATAACCCACAAAGTTTATATTTATTTATGGTAGAAATATTTTAAAACTTTTGTTTGCTGTACGATTCCTTCATTTAAATAAATTGAATTCTAGATCAATCCTATGATCATCATTTTCTTTTTAAATCCACTTATTTCAAAACAGGTGCTTATTCAAATCTACACTTTTATTTAAGGCTTGAGAGTAACCTCCAAATATGGATATTTAATTAGCATTATTCAATCAGACTGGCTTTCCCATATTTGTTAAAAATGATTGTCATGCCAGATTTATTTGAACATGGTGGGCAAAAATTTGGTGTATGAAGAAGAAAAAATATTGAACTCTGACTAAAGGTGGGAAAAAATGAGAATTTACGAGAAAGAAATTGAGAAAGTGAGAAGGGAAAGAAAGAACACCTGTAAAGTGAATGTAAGGAAAATAGGAAAGAAAATGAAGAAATGTATAAAGGGAGAAACAGTGGGGAGAGAATGGTGACTGGGGAAAAAGAAAGAAAGAAAGAAAGAAAGAAAGAAAGAAAGAAAGAAAGAAAGAAAGAAAGAAAAAGACAAAAAGAAAGAAAGAAAAAAAAGAAAAAAGAAAGAAAAAAGAAAAAAGAAAAAGAAAGAAAAAGAAAGAAAGAAAGGAAAAGACAAAAAGAAAGAAAGAAAAAAGAAAGAAAAAAGAAAAAGAAAGAAAAAAAAGAAAGAAAGAAAGAAAGAAAGAAAAAAAGACAAAAAGAGAGAAAAAAGGAAAAAAGAAAAAAGAAAGAAAGAAAAAAGGAAAAAGACAAAAAGAAAGAAAGAAAGAAAGGAGGAAAAGACACAAAGAAAGAAAGTAAAAAGAAAAAAAAGAATTAGAAAGAAAAAAGAAAAAGAAAGAAAAAAGAAAGAAAGAAAAAAGAAAGAAAGAAAGTACAAAGAGAAAATAGAGAGATAAACTGAGGATTAGTAAGAAAGATTCTGCAAAAGAAAAAGAAACAAACAAGGAAGTGTACCCAGATAACAAAAAACGCATCATTTGAGGACTAAAAATGGCAACAACTAAAATGGATACCACATGTAACTTTAAGTGAAAATAATGACATAATAAAGATGTTGACATTCCACAGTACTTCAAACAAAAGGTTTGAAAGGAAACTCCCATCAATACTGGAAAGATCAATAACAGCTACTGGACTTGAGAAAACTATTTTCCTTAAAAATTATTTTAAGAGAAATATTTTATAAATTCCAACTGAAAGCAGTACTGGCTGTTTGGTCAATGAATAGCAAATGTTTCCTTTTAGGGAAACAGTTAATATTACCATTACTGTTATTACATTTAGCCCTGTTTTTCTTGGAGGAAATTAATATCTTAGGCAGCAAAAGGCTTTCAGCTGGTATGTGTAGGTCTTAAAATAAAGCAGGGACTGGAGCAATGTTGCAAAGCAGAGGGTGAATTAGTCACAGAAATGTGAAGACAGAAAGCAAATTTAAAAAAAAAAAATACAGAACTTTTTCAAATTAATGTAGTTTGGCATTTGAGAGGTCTTAAAAATGTCTTCTGGCACTGAATGGGTTAACGGTTAATAGGGATTCCTGAAAATATTTGATGAAGCCAGAATGTGAAACAAGCATTTTTTTTTTTGCCAGTGATTTATTTATTTCATGTGCAGCAAAAAATTGCGGGGGGTCATCTGCAAAGGATGGTGAGGTCATAATTTTTGATCATTGTCAGCACAGACTATTTCTTTTTATAGATATTTGTATCTATCTATTTTTATTCATCTCTCTCAGTCTATTCATATCTCTCTCTCTCTCTATCTACCTATCTACCTATCTATTTATCTATCTATCTGTTTATCTCAGTCTGTTTCCACCGGACTCTGTTTTTTATATCATTCTATCTATATTTATCTATCTAGCGAGGTAGATATATCATTAGCTAGCTGTATAACTCATCTATCTATCTATCTCTCTATCTATCTATCTATCTATCTATCTATCTATCTATCTATCTATCTATCAATCTATCTATCTCAGTCTATTCATATCTCTCTCTCTCTCTCTCTCACTCTCTCTCTCTATCTATCTATCTATCTATCTATCTCAGTCTATTCATATCTATCTATCTATCTATCTATCTATCTATCTATCTATCTATCTCTCTATCTCAGTCTAATCATATCTATCTTAGTCTATTCATATCTATCTATCTATCTATCTCAGTCTAATCATATCTATCTTAGTCTATTCATATCTATCTATCTATCTATCTATCTATCTATCTATCTATCTATCTATCTATCTCAGTCTATTCATATCTATCTATCTATCTATCTATCTATCTATCTATCTATCTATCTATCTGTCTCAGTCTATTCATATCTATCTTAGTCTATTCATATCTATCTATCTATGTATCTATCTCAGTCTATTCATATCTATCTATCTATCTATCTATCTATCTATCTATCTATCTCAGTCTAATCATATCTATCTTAGTCTATTCATATCTATCTATCTATCTATCTATCTATCTATCTATCTATCTATCTCAGTCTATTCATATCTATCTCAGTCTATTCATATCTATCTATCTATCTATCTATCTATCTATCTATCTATCTATCTATCTCAGTCTATTCATATCTATCTTAGTCTATTCATATCTATCTATCTATCTATCTATCTATCTATCTATCTATCTATCTATCTATCTATCTATCTCAGTCTATTCATATCTATCTATCTATCTATCTATCTATCTATCTATCTATCTATCTATCTATCTATCTATCTATCTATCTCAGTCTGTTCATATCTGTTTATCTATTTATCTCTCTCAGTATATTCATATCTATCTATCTAAGTTTTTTGAAAGTCAGAAAAGTTACTGTTATCTTTAGAATCTTGCAAATGTATGAGAGTGGAAAGCCATTTTTCGTTAAAAATGATTGTCATGCAACATTTTCTTGAACATGGTAAAAATTTGGTGTACAAAGAAGAAAAATATATTGAACTCTCACTAAAGGTGGGAAAAGATGAGAATTTACGAGAAAGAAATTGAGAAAGTGAGAAGGGAAAGAAAGAACACCTGTAAAGTGAATGTAAGGAAAATAGGAAAGAAAATGAAGAAATGTATAAAGGGAAATAGGGAGAAACAGTGGAAAAAGAAAAGCAAGAAAGAAAGAAAGAAAGAAAGAAAGAAAGAAAGAAAGAGAATAGAAAGAAAAAGAAAGAAAGAAATAAGAAAAAAGGAAAAGAAAGAAAAAGAAAGAAAGAAATAAGAAAGAAATAAAATAGAAAGAAAAAGAAAGAAAGGAAAAGAAAGAAAAAGAAAGAAAGAAATAAGAAAGAAAAAGAAAGAAATAAGAAAGAAAGAAAGAAAGAAATAAGAAAGAAAATAGAAAAAAAAGAAAGAAATTAAATAGAAAGAAAAAGAAAGAAAGAAAGAAAGAAAATAGAAAGAAAAAGAAAGAAATTAGAAAAATAAATAAATAAATAAATAAATTAATAAATAAATAAATAAATAAAGAAAGAAAGAAAGAAAGAAAGAAACGATATAGAGATAAACAGAGGGTTAGTAAGAGATTTTCCTGGGAAATAAATAGAGAAAGAAAAAGAAAAAAATAGTTATTGTGTGACAGAGAGAAGTATAGGAGAGGGAAAGAAGAAAAGAAAGTGTGGGAAAGAAACAGAGAGAAAGGTGTAGGAGATTAAGAGAGATTGAAGTGGAACAGAGAAAAAGAGACAGAATTGAATGGAGGAAAAGTGAGAAGAGGTCAAAGCAATGAGGAGAACTAGAAAGAGAGACGGTGAGAGATCAAGAGAGAGAGAGAGAGTGAAAGGGTGAGAGAGAGTGAGAGAGAGAAAGAGAGTGTGAGTGAGAGGAATGTTTGTTTACCTACCTGTTAAATATATAGCCGGGGTTTTATTAAGTCCTGAGATAAACTGGATTCCAGGCATTTGCGATGCGTTTCGAGACGGCATCAAGTCTAACACTTCCCCCGTGTGTGTGACACTTATACCTGGAAAAGAAAAAAATTAAGAAAAATTTAGTGTCTTGTTTCAGCTTTATATATGCTGTCAACAGCCCATCTTTAGCCACAAGCAACTTGAATAAAATATGATAGAATGTAGGAACATGCATAACAAATGCATTTAATAAACAAATAAATAATAATAATAATGCATTTAATAAATAAATAAATAATAATAATAATAATAATAAAAATGACATGAGAACACAAAAATGTCACGTGAAGACAGGAAGAGGCAATATTTGAAAATGAAGAAAACAACATAGCACAAAAAGCAAAACTCTTATGAAAAATGAAATTATTCTAACATCGGATAATTTAGATATAAATTATCCCTGGAAGCTGGGAGAATGGCCAGAAATATAGAAAAAATTCTTTAATAAACAAATTTTCTTGGTCTGTGAACATGGAACAGAGTTCCTGTTAAGGGTAGTTTCCCACAAGACTGAAAGTTAATACAAAACCAATACATTAGCCTAGAACTCAAATGTAAGCCAGTAGATAAAAAGACGTTGGTTAGATCCAGTGACTAGACCCAAAGAGTTGTGAGTTCAATACCAGGCAGTGATGAACCAAAAAATTGGAGAGTTGAGTTAAAAGGAAATAACCGGGACATCTGGAAGAGGCATGGCACATGGAACTAGAACAATCTACCCCAGTGGATGAAATTCCAATTACCTGAAGAAGGCTGAAGTGTACAATGGCCAAAAAGT
>CAHIKZ030000711.1:167500-177500 GCA_903632075.3 Acanthosepion pharaonis | reverse complement strand
CAAAGAGCTAAGTTTGAATTCCAGTTGGGTTCATTAGAGTCATTTATATGCAAATACCCTTGCCTTGGTTGTCAACTAGTCTAGGAAAAGGACAACTCTGAATTCCCAAACACCAACTAATTTTGCAAGCATGGTGAGTAGAGCCAGACCTCTGAATAGACAAAATTGTTCCTCCAACAGGAAGTTCAAGGGCTTCGATTTGGTTTTGGATTTTTTTTTTTTTTTTACAAAATGTTAATTTATATGAAGTTTTTAATGTTTTTCTTCCCAAAACTACAATATTTATATGTTGTGGTCCAGAAAACAAAAAGAAACAAATACAGCACATGATATTTAGATATGGATTTATTTACACTACACTTGGACTTTGTTGTCCTATTCACAACGTTTCGGCCGTTTTACGCTCTTGCCTTCTTCAGGTGATTAGAATTTTGACCTGAACCTTTTATTCTGGGTAGTTTGTTCTAGTTTCACATGCCATGCCTCTTCCGGATGTCTCAGTATCTGTTATATCCCAATAATTCAACTCTCCAAGTTTTTGTTGTTCACTTCTTCTGTAGCCAGGTATTGAACTCAGAACTCTGTCAGTCAAGTCATTGTATTCGTCCAAGACTTTTATCCACTGGATCATGTGTCTGCAGCATACACTGGCTGAATATGGCAACGAAGATGAGGACAATAATCCGAACAATGTAAATAATATAAATAATTACAATACCTCGTCTCAGAAATATAGAGAAATCCTGAAGAAGACCAGCGCGTACAACAACCGAAACATCGTGAATATGGCAATGCAGATGAGGACAACAGTCCGAAAAATGTAAATAGTGCAAATAATTAAAATTCCGTATCTCAGGAATATATATATATATATATATATATATATATATATATATATATATATATATATATATATATATGTATGTATATATATATATTACGGTAAAAACCAAAATTACCTCAGCATGAGAATAGTCTATTTCTGTCTGATTTGAACTCAGCCGTCTTCAGACGGCTTGGTTCTGATCAACCAGAAACAGACCAATCTCATGTTGAGGTAATTTTGGTTTTTACCGTAAAAAATACATTATTCGGACTATTGTCCTCATCTTTGTCGCCATATTTATCACACCGTTTCGGCCGTTGTACGCTCCGGCCTTCTTCAGTTGGTTGGAATGTCGAACTGAACCCTTTATTTCGCTCACTGGGGTAGACTGTTTTAGTTCTACGTGCCATGTTTAATGGATGTCAGCTATCAGTTATCTCCTGTTAATTTCCCTCTGAAAGTTCTCCACTGCCTTAAGCGGGTATTGAACTCACACTCTTTGGGTCCTGTCACTGGATCTAACCAACGCCTTTATCCACTGTGCCATGTGCCCTTGAGGATATAGACAGATACAGTTTAACAACTGACCTAAGCATCCGGTCAATGCACGTCTCGCCTTTCAGAGATTTTAACAATGTTTAATTTCCCTTCCATAGTGATGACTTTCTTATTCTTCGGCGCACCGCCATCAGAAGAGGTTGCACTACGCTAGGGACCTAGAATGCAAGGCAATAACTTTCCACAAACACAACACAGACGAAAGAGAGCGAATACACAACAATTTAATATGGCGTACAACCAGAGCCTTATCCATACTGCCTTCCCAGTTATAACTCTAGGACAACGAATTCTTCCACCGCACAATTTATCCTTCACCGGGTCGTATGTACGAAGCAATGACGTAAGTCGAAACAAGATTAATGGAGATTATGTCGTAACTACGAATCAGGATTGTTGTAATCCGGGGACTTACTATATTATCTCTTCGAGTTATATGCGCTATCTAATTTAGTTGTTGCTGCTGTTGGTTGTCTTGTATTGTGCTTTCTGTTTTTTTGGTAAAGTTCTTTGTCAGTGATTATGTAGCGGCAGGCCACGATATTCGAAGAAGGATGGGCCTCAATAACATGTATATACTTTACTCGCTAGAAGTCATTCATAACCATTGATTTGAGAAAGTGGTTTTATACAGCTGACAGTCTAGATGTTTTAAAGCGTTTTGGCAGATGACATCCATAGGAAAGTCTTAATCTGAGCGGATGAAGAACAATCCAAATGAGCTGCATTAAAATGCTCTTCATAGAAACAAATTTTGTGCATAGCCAGTATATGTAATAATATTAACAGTCCATTTCGTTATCTGTTTCTTTTTTTCCTTATGAAGAAATTTGTGAATTCGCTGGTAGCTACGCAACCCAACTCGGGCATCGCAGAGTAATGAAGAACAAAGATACTCACAGTTCTTATGATCAAGGCTTTTATTTCTCTCTAGTAACTGTA
This sequence comes from Acanthosepion pharaonis, assembly GCA_903632075.3. NCBI lineage: Eukaryota > Metazoa > Mollusca > Cephalopoda > Sepiida > Sepiidae > Acanthosepion > Acanthosepion pharaonis. Next base: position 175,174 of record CAHIKZ030000711.1, on the reverse strand, counting down.
GTAATGAGTCGTTTGTACTGGGGTTTCTCAAACATTACAAGACTTGACGAATGCGAGTGTACTCATGCATCTGAATGTTGGTTTTGATTCATTTTTGGAAGTGGTTTTCCTTAGCCAAATATCACTTCTCTGTAGATCAGGCGTCTGCTGACCCCCGCTTGTCGATAATATACCTTTCCCACGAAAGATGGGCCAATATATTTAAACTAGTTTTGTAAAATTCAATTGACAAACAATGTCTGTTTAATATGTTTTATAGCATTTTTCCAATTTTAGAACGAGTTGCTATGAATTCAAATAAAAATTGTGGATGTAGACATCATTATATTTTAGCAAATGAAGGACAAATATATTTTTATTCCTGGGTATGACGATAAACTATATCCGGCGGCAAGAACTCTGATCAGGAGATTGAAGGTTTTGAAGAGCGTAGAACAACCTTTTAATTGCTATTGTTCCCAGGTCCAACTTAATTCGTTGTGGTAGCACCTGTTAGGATCCCAGCTATGGCCAAATAGTGAATCCTTATATATATATATATATATCAAAACTGTATATCAAAATATAACTTCAACAAAACTGCAACATAAAACGCAGTTATTCCCGCCTCTAGTAATTATGCCCAAACAAACATGTATATGATCAAAAGCAGAGTATCATCTACCATGTATTCAATTGTGAAAGCAGAATAACATATAGTTTAATTACTTCAAAGCTTTCAATAAAATTAGATGACCCATAACGAGTTGATATGTCATTAAACAAACAAAACAAAAACAATCAATTAAATTGTAGTTTTACATGGCAGTTGTAAGCACTTAAGAGTTTAAGGGGAAAATAAGAATTAAGTTTATAAGTGAACGAAGAAAATGTGTACCAAAATAGAGATTATATGTAGGTAAAGGTGTAAGTCATGCAAAATAGAGTAATGTGTATGTGTGTTTATGTGTGTGTGCTTTGTGTGTGTCTAGAGACTTTAGCGAATGTATGGCTGCGGGATTCGTCAGGTGGTTCGGTTGAGATTTAGGCGTCGGTTTGCCTGGAGACTAAGAAGTCTTCCCGAAGGGAAACAAGATGCGTCCTGAGAGTGGAAACGGAAAAAAAAAGACGAGATTGATTGATTCGTTTTTTTTACAGATTATCAACGCTTTGAAGATAATTTAAAGCCAGAAATTTTTTTTTCGATTGCAAGAATATTGTTTACATAATAATGCTTTAGTGATACAAATCTTATTAATTAACTAATAGCTGAAGTGGAGAATAGGTGGATTCATGCCTTTCCCAAGGGCATTTGCGCGTAAGCGAATATAACGAACCCAACCGGAATTGGAACTCGGCTCTTTGATTAACAACGAGCCATTATTTATTACATCATCCGTACATCCACGTTTTTACAACACCTGATATTCCGAAGCGGTCCTCCATCCAGGTACTGACCAGGCTTGACGTTGCTTAACTTCTGTGATCGGACGAATACCGATGTTTCAACGTGATGTGTGTGTGTGTGTGTGTGTGTGTGTGTGAGAGAGAGAGAGAGAGAGAGAGAAAGGGAGAGAGAGAGAGAGATGCCGAGTGAGTTTGAGTCTTTTCATACTACTTTATACAACGCCACCTAGCTGGCGTTAAGACAAGTTTCCTGGAACACAAGTTAAATCAATCTCATATTGCACATCTGCAATGATATTTATTCAAACTCATAATTACAGTCATGATTCCCGTAATTCGTTAGAGTCTTAGGTGGTAAGTAACATAGAAATCATGCAAGTGTCTGTGAATATACAGGTCAACAGTATATGTAGAATTCTACTTTTTTTGCTATAACTCACAATGGAAGAATTTTACCATTTTGGTATCAGAAGAAAAATATGGGAGTGTGAAACGATGGAACAGCATCAAAAATGGATGTCTAAAATAGACATTAAGTCTCAATTTTAAAAAGTAGCAGGTTTTATTTTCAGAAATAACATTTGTATTTTGGCTTGACAACTTTTCAAACTTCTAAATCCACCTACAATATAAAAGAAATTAAGTCAACCATATTTAGGAGTTTCAACCCAATTCAAAAGTGGAAAAATATACACTTTCCATTAAGAAAGGATTTAAAGTGAAAAAATCATTTAAAGAAATTTAAAAAACGAAAAGTAAAATACTTCACGCTCAAATCCCCCAAATCTAATTGTAACAGTATTATATTCAAATATATAAAAATATTTTATTAATCAAATTGAAATAAAAAAAAATAAAATCAGATTGATTGATCAATTTGTTTTATACGGCTCATTAACCTTTTGCAGGATATTTAAAACCAGTAAATATTTTTGGATTGTAAGAATGTTTTTAAAGATGATGGTTTTCTGATAACAGCCCTTCCATTTACCTCAAAGCTAGGAGGGGGAGGAGAAGATGTAGATTGAAATCTGTCCCATGGGTATTTGTGCCTAAATGAATATAACGAACCGGGCTGGAATTGGAACTTAGCTCGCCGATTTCATATTCGGAGCCGTTCTCCATTGCACCGCCCGAAAATCTAAGTTTCCATCATCTGATATCCCCAAACGGTCATCCATCTTGTTAATGACCAAGCTGGCCGTTGCTTAACTTTGGTGATCGGGCGAGTAACGGTGTCAGCGTGATATGACCGTAAGCAAATAATGTTGAATAAGATAATACAAGTGTATAAAGTTTTGAAGGAAAGCAAGAAGAAAGGACTCAACATCAACTGCAAGAAGACAAAGTGCATGGTTGTCAGTAAAAGAAACTGCCCAACATGCAAATTACAAAATGGAGATACAAAATAAATAAATATTTTGTTTGAATATTGAATTATTTTAACAAAGGATGGAAAGTGCGGCACCAAAATCCGAAGGCGGATTGGGAGAGGGAAAGATGCCAAATCAAATCGAATTTTGCTTATCAGAAGCGCAAATCGAAATTTGCTGATTGGAAGAGCAAATCGAAATTTGCTGATTGGAAGATCAAATCGAAAAGAAAATGAAAAGCTGGCTGTTGTCATGACTGAAAACCTGAAATGAAGGTATCTGTAGTTCCGATGATTACTGGTGCACTAGGAACAGTCCCAAAGTGTCTTGGTAATTGACAGTATTGCTGGAATAGGGTAAAATAAGAAGGGGATTTCTGGAACACTGAAGAGGCTTGCGGTCATTTGATCTCCAGGGTAACTCACTAATTACCAGTAGCATGAAAACTCAATAACGCATGTAGTTATTCAGATTAAATCTCAGTTCTTTTAATCTTCATTATGATTGTGATGATGATGATGATGATGGTGGTGGTGATGATTATAAAATTTGCTATAAGATATCTCTCATATTAAATACAGATGGTCGTGAAAATTTTGACAGGGTTAAGGGTCGAAAATGAGATTTGAAAGTCGAATGCACTTTAAAATGTTTACCATCGAAAGAAGGATTTAAGTTCCAATTTTTTGAATATTTGTATTCTGAAAGTAAGGTTAAAATAAACATTAAATCCACATAATTATTTATTAATTTAAAGGAAGCAAAAAATTCCCCAATCATTAAATGAAATTAATCCATTGCCCTTAATTTAATGGCATGAATAAATTAAGACCGATGTAAAAGAAATATGTTCTTGTTTTTTCAGGAGGAGGTTAAGTACGGAACTATCCCCAAACGTGAACAACATTTGACAAAAAAGAGAAAAAAAAATCAATCACATATAAAGGAATAAAACAATTTTAATCAAGTTTATTTCGCTTCTTATGAGAAGAGCAGTTTTCCATCGTTTTCTTCAGGGTTTTGAATTCCGAGTCCTTCTCTTAATATATCTGCCATCCAAGGCTAAAGAATCCACTATACTCTACTGTTTAATTTATTGCTAGTGCTTTATTGAATGAACAATCAAGAGAGAGAGAGAGAGAGAGAGAGAGAGAGAGAGAGAGAGTTCATTGCTTATATTGGAAGCCAGTCCCGGAGAAGTATTACGGTACAAAAGGCAACGTAGAATCACTCAACAATCTTTCTGAAGAAGTTATGGCAATTTATAGATAATAGAAAAAAACAAAATTTCTAGAGAATCATGACTGCCTACGTTTAAAAGGATATGCTATTAAAATTTACTGAAAACAACAAAGACAGGAATTTGTGGAAAACTATAATTACCAACATCTTGCGAGAACACGATGCATGGAGAAAAAGAGAAAGGTTCTTCTCTTTTAATTGTAATAAAAAGGTGACTTAAATTGAAAACAAATTCAGTCTGCACCTTTAGAGTATTGTTTTCTGTTATAATTTTTTTTCTGTAAGGGACAAGCCAGCGGTTCCCCATTGCTACCAAACAAAGCACATCTTAATTCTGTTCTTATTGTGTATTAGCTCAGAATAAACGACCGAAGAGTCGAGTTCGAATTGGGTTCGTTAAATTTACTTACGCGCAAATACACTTGGGAAAAAGAGGATGAAACCATCTGCTCGCTAAGCTAGGGATTAAATAGTAGGACATGTATATGTAAAATCATTATTGTTCTCTAAGAAATGCTGATGTAATATTCACTTGCAAAAAAAAAAAAAAAAAAGAATTGCTTTTAAAATCCAAAATCTGTTTCTGCTTTTAATCACACAGAAAGAGTTGATGAACCTTAAGAATCAATCATCCAATTAATTATGCTGTATACTAATTTATTTTGACTGAAGCAGTTTTAAATTGATGGAAAGATTTCTCTGCACCTCACATCTCTGCGTACTAACCAGGCCTAACCTTGCTACAGATAGGCATCTTTTTTTACTTATTCGGCTCCTAGTTTGGTCTAAAATTTGCCTTTACTCTAAATTTTCGAACATGATTTAAACATTTTGACTTTTAGAAAAGCTAACAGTGATCAACATAAAAAAGTTAGAAGCTTATACCTAAAATATAAGATTCGGTAAAAAATAATACTACCATACTCATGTTTGTTTTTCTGGGAGAGACAATTTATGTCTTGCTCATTTATTTAAACGTTGTGCAGCTTTCGTAATATATTAAGCAATTAGACCTATTCTATATGTTGCCTTTGTTGGCAATATTTTGGTTGATTCACTCAGCCGCCTTCCGCAGATGTACAGTCGATAATGAATGACTTGGAGATTTATTTTCCTTTAGACATAGATGAACAGAAAATAACTAGTTGCATTTCTATTCTAGAGGTTCAGTTCATTCCCAGCAAGCCGAGACAAAGAAAATAAACATTATTATTATTAACCTGTTTAACATATGCAGTTCAATTCTTATAAACTCATTTAACATAAGTGAATTCATTCTCAGTAAATCATGTAATACGAATGAATCCAGCTTCAGCAAATGAGTACAATTTTCAGCAAAAGTATAAAAAAGGTGCTGCTGTTTTTATCATCTTCTGTCTCAAAGGGATGAACCCAACACTCATCCTGGGTTAGGAAACATTCAGCTGGATTTGCCTCAAACAACGTCATCAGATTTTCCTGTGATATGATCAGTCTGGTACGTTTCTTATCAGGTGTTGGGGAACAGATGATAGTCCAATAATAAAAATAGAGAGGGTGATCAACCAGTTCAAAGCCATTGAAACCAAGGACTTGTGTTCTAATAAAGCAAAAGTTCTTTCGTCAGTTTATCTGGGCATTTGGACTTTATAGCCTTTCTTAGCTACCTCAGCATAGTATTCTCCCTTCCATAGGTGTTGCAGCGTTTGGATACCATTAGTGAAGAAGATTATTCATCCTGTTAGACAAAGAATTAACAATAACAGATAGGAGATCATCATCATCATCATTGTGATACTGGTTCCTAGCCAACTGTTTGGGGAACAGATAATAGTCAGATTGAACCAAAATCAGGAGAATAGGGTGATGAACCAGTTCAAAGCTAAAATCATAAACTCTAAATAATGAAATATGTAAGATAGAAAAGCATAATTACGAAAAAAAGTCAGTTTTTATCAATGATCTGTACTACTAAGAATAGGATGCATGGTGTGACAAACAGGGATGGTACATCTGGCTCCCTCAGACCCTACACCAGATTAAATTTTAAAAGAAAATCATTATAGAGAGATTCCCCTTAAAGTACTATGGTCACCCATCGATGCGAGATTTTGAAGGTCCTAAAAAAGATCCCCCCCAAAAAAAAACCCTGTCTTTCCTCTTAATAATAACAAAGATATCAATGAGAGCTGTTTTATTAAGTTTCAGACATTGTTTTACATGTATGAAGGTTGGTTGAAAGGTTGACCAAGATACTCATGGGATTTGATCAAATGCGATTTATTTTTCAAACTTGGCCTTTTTTCAAGCAGGTGAGAAGGGGTGTTTCCACTGCATGGATTGTCTCTTTGTCTCTGGATCAAAGTGATGAACCCAACACTCATCCTGGGTTAGGAAACGTTCAAGGAAACCAGCTGGATCTGCCTCAAACGATGTCAGATTTTCCTGTGATATAATCAGCCTGGTGCGCTTTTGATCAGGTGTCAGAAGACGTGGTACTCAACGACTAGAAACTTTCGTCATGCAAATTTGATTTAGAGTCAATAGTCTGTCATCCCTCACCATGTGGTGAATGCCATCATTGTTTTCCTCGGTGATGGCAGTGACCTTGGCTCAAACACAAGACCCCCCCAACCCCTTTTAAATTCAGCTGCCCCTTTTGTTATTGTTGGTACAGCTAGGGTGTTATCCACTAATGTAGCAACCATGTTAGCATAAATGTTCTTTGGGGCTAAACCCTTTTTCTGTAGGTACTTGATAACATCACGATGTCAAATTTTGTCCATTTTCAAGAGAAGTCACGACTAGTTACTTCTGGAGTCTTCTTTGATCAGTCAGATGTCAGTTTACTTGAAAAAAAACAATGCAGTTATTGATAAGAAGAGTTGAAATTAATGCATGCAAGGTATCACAGCTCTAGCATAACTTCTTCATAGCCTATGAAAAGCAGCCTTCTTTTCTACGAGACTGAATATATATGCATATATATTAACGTTGTGTCTACATTGTGAATGAATATATTTTATGTTATTTTCTTTTATTATTATAAAGAACACTTGTTATAGATCCAGTATTCATTTTTCCTTCGCTAAAAGCATTGTTCTGCGTTAAGAGCATTAACACCTACGGCGAACGGTTCGATATAAGTGATAAAAGAAAATACTTCAGACGTAATTTCAGTCAATCAGTTATGTGCCTTGCGTGATACACGCTTAGGCGATCATGTATCTTTCGATACATAACTGAGGGGCCGGTTTTTTTCCCCGCAGTAGGTTGCCATTTCTTTCTGCAGTAGAAAAGTTGCCATTTAAGAAATGTCCTGCTATTTGCTCATAGCTGGAGGGGGGTGGGGGTAGAAGGGGGTTCATACCTTTCCCAGTGGTACGCTATTTACATTATTTTGGACTATTGTCCTCATCTTTGTCGCCATATTTATTACATTATTAGTTTCGGCCGTTGAACGCTCCGGTCTTCTTCAGGTGGTTGGAATGTCGAACTCAACGCTTTCTTTCAAGGACCACATGGCACATAGGATAAAGGCGTTGGTTAGTTCCAGTGACAGGACCCAAAGAGTGTGAGTTCAATGCCCGGTTCAGGCAGTAGAGAACTTGGAGAGGGAGATTAACAGGAGGTAACTGATAATTGACATCCATGGCACGTGGAACTAGAACAGTCTACCCCAGTGAGCGAAATA